>PVKN010015343.1:0-18564 GCA_004027915.1 Capromys pilorides | reverse complement strand
TTCACAATGTTGGTTCTTCCTATCCAGGAGCAGGGAACATCTTTCCATTTTCTGAGGTCTTCCAGGATCTCTTTTTTCAGACTGCTGTAGTTTTCATCGAAAAGGTCTTTTACGTCCTTAGTTAGGTTAATTCCTAAGTATTTCATTTTCTTCGGTGCTATCATAAAAGGTACTATTTCTCTAATTTCTCTCTCAGTATATATTTAGTGTTTTTATTTTAATATTTAGTTCTTTGAACCATTTTGGCTTTAGTTTAGTGCATGGTCTCATTTAGTTTAGAGACATGGGTCTCATTTCAGTCTGGCATGTAGAAAGCCAGTTTTCCCAGCGTGTATGTGTGTGTTTGTGTGTGTGTGTGTGTGTGTGTGTGTGTGTATGTGTAGTATCAGGGATTGAACTCGGGTCCTTATGTGCTTGCCAAGGCAGGTGCTTATGCTGTTGAACTATCTATCCAGCCCCCTCCAGCACCATTTATTAAAGAGGCTGTCTTTTAAATAGTGAATGTATTTGGGTACTTGGTCAAAGATAAGGCAGCTGAGTGTATTTGTAGTTGTGTCTACATCTTCTAATCTGTTCCACTCATCCTCAGATCAGTTTTTTTTTTCCCCCAAGATGATGCTGATTTTATCACAGTAAGTTTGCAGCATAATTTAAATTAAGGATTTTGATGTCTCCTGCATTGCCTTCATTGCCTAGAATTGCTTTTGCTATTCTTCCCTGTATTGTTCATTCAGTGAGCTAACCGGAAAATCTCCACACATTTGGGAACTAAGCAACACTTCTGTGAGTAGTCCATGAGTCAAAGAGGAAGTCTCAAAATTTAAAAAAATACTGAATGAAAATGAAAACCCAGCTGGATATGGTGGCACACACCTGTAATCCCAGCACTTGGGAGGCTGAGACAGAGGACTGTTGTGAGTTCGAGGCTAGCCTGAGCTACAAATTGAGCTCAAGCCCAACCTGAACTGCATAGTGAGACCCTTTCTCAAAGAAAAGAAAAGAAAATGAAAGGAAAGGAAAGAGAAAATGAAAATCCACCAGTGAAGTGTGGAGCACAGCTAAAGCTCCGCAGAGCAGGCAAGCCGTAGCACAGAATGCTGATGTGAGAGACGAAGACAAGTCTCAAATTAGTAATCTAAGCTCATGCCTCAAAAAACCTGGGGAAAGAAGTATAAAGTTAGTCCAAAGTAAGGTGAAGGAAAAAATGATAAAGCTATGAGTGGAATGAATTTACAGCCGATCCCTAACTCCGCAGGGATGAGGGCCAGGAGCCCCCTTGGAGACCTAAACGCTCAGAGGCTCACGTTTCCTATGTGAAGTGGAGCCGTGTTTGCAGAGAAGCTGGGCACTGCTGCCTAAACCATCTCTCGACGGCTCCTGACCCCTAACTTGGTGTAGTGCTAGCCCGTGGTTGTTGGGGTGTGCTACCTGGAGAGCAGTGCTGAGGCAGTGCGCACGTGTTCAGGAGACTTCTTTAGAGACTCTTGGGAAGTTGGTTGGGTCCTGGGCCGTGAATCCTTAGTTACAGAGGGCCAACTAGACCTGAAAAGGAAAGCAACCATGCCTCTTGAAATGGGACTTTCTAAAGGGACACGAGACAAAAATCTGGCCTTGGCACCTGAGCGCTTTGCTCTCGAGGAAGTACCTTGATGAGGCAGACTAGGTCCTGTGACCCCGCTGTGACCTTGGTGGCAGGTTGAGCCCTGAGGGACTCCCCGCTTGGCCTTAGACATTGTCGTGGTGAACATGAGTGTGAGTGGCCCAGGCACAACTGGGCTCATGCACCGTAGATGGGAAGTCAGGGCATCACGGGTCCCAGAGCCCCAAGCACCCAAGGCCTCCAGCACCCTTAGAGTGGCACCTGTACCCTTCTTCCTGAACTGCCAAAAGCCACATGGCATAGCTCCAAGGGGCTCGTGGCACCACCTGGAGCTATGGTGAAGGAGAGAGGGCTCCTCCACTGGCCTCTACATAAAGGTCCCGGCAAAAGGATCAGAGTGGTTCTGTTCGAGTCATGTGATCACTCCACACCAATCCCTGCGGAGAAGAGACGGCCTGGCTGCTGAGCTGGGAGACCTGCTGTGGGGTTATAGCTCGAGGATCAGGAGGCCTCCTCAGGAAGGTCCTGGAGCAGGGGCCCTCGCAATGTGGGGTGGCTGGGCCACCCTGGTAGCCCCACTGCTGTGATGGACCCAAGCAAAGATGGGAAGTACATACCCATGCCACCTCTTTCCTGCGCCTGTCCATGGTTGTGGCCAGGGAGGAGTCCTCATCCAGCCTGGCCCTTGGCCAGGTCCTGAAGGCCTTGGACCCAGCTGTCCACACCAGGGCCCGCCCTAGCCCAGGAAAGGTGCTTAAAGTGCTATGTGTAGCACACGAACCCAGGCAGCAAAGTGCAACCAGAATGATATTTATGATCTATTGGTTTTGCGTTTGTCTGTTTGAGACAGAGTCTTGCTATGCAGTTCAGGCTGGTCCTAAACTCACTTTGTAGCCCAGGCTGGTCTTGAACTTGCAACAATCCTCCTGCCTCAGCCTCTCTGGTGCTGGAATAATAGGTGTGCGTCACCACACCCAGCTATTTTTTTAAAAAAATTGTATTTTTCATTTCTTCTCATGTCCTTGCCCTCTCCTCAAACCCTCTCCCCTCCCCATTTACAGAAGCTTTGTTTCCATGTTTTCCTTTCTTTCTCAATTTTTTTCTTTTTCTTTTCCCTTCTTTCCTTTCCCCCTCCCTCCTTTCGTCCCCTCCCTATTTCAACATTTTCTTCCTATTTCACAATACCTAATATGCATTTGGGTGCTTATTTACACTTTTGTGTTTTCAATCCAGAGAAACAATGTAGTGTTTATGCACACGTGCCCAGTACAATCTATTGTTTATTCTTATTATATAAAATACGAATGCAGTATATCAATGTACCTACTAATTATAGGCCGCTTAGATAGAAATTAAAACACAATCAGGGAGGGCCTGGGCCTTCATGGAGGTTAGCACAGAAATAAAATACTTCAGGCTTGGGGCCAAAGGGGCATCCGAAGGCTGCACAGGGCGGGCAAGCTGCAGCTGGCCGGCACACTTCCCTCGACGCAAACGGCTGCCTGTGGCCGAGGCGGACATCAGACTCACAGGTGGGCAACCACAGTGCCCGGCCCACACTCCTGCTTTCACGAATGCCTCTGTCTTTCCGAGTGCCCTGCTGCACAGTCCCTTCTACTGGATCAGCATTAGCTCAGAGGCTGTGCTGTAGGGCTAGGGTCGGCTGCAGCTTGAGCCGCACTGTGACTTTGCGTAAATTGCTCCTGGCAAAGAGACTCAGGGTGCGGGGCACACACTTGGGACCCTTCCTGGACACCCAGGAGCTGTTCTTCTTCCCCTAACTCTTCCAGCGACCTCCTTAGGCTTGTGACTTCACTCCCCAATGTCCTGAGACCACAAACTGACATTTCGGGGGTCGGGAGTTACACTTTCCCTTGCCACAATCACAGCTGACAGCTGTCCTTCCAGGGTTCACACCGCTCTAATTCCAATGTCTGTGCTGCCAGTGGGGACACTCCCTTCTCCCTCTTCTTTTGTGACTGCAGGACTGAGAATTGAACCCAGTGACATTGCTTGCCAGGTTTTAATTTTTTAATTTTGAAACAGATTCTTCTTAAGTCACTAAATTTCCCAGGCGAGGTCTGAACTTGCAGTCAGCCCATCTCAGCCTCTGAGAGTGCTGGGATTACAGCTATGTGCTGCTGTGCCAGCTTCACGTTTTACTTTTTTTTTTCATTTATGTATTTCGTACAGGCTCTCACCACACAGCTCAGGCTCATAGATCTACCTATTTTAGCCTCCCTAGTGCTTGGATTACAGGTGTACGCCACCATACCCCTGCTCAGAGGTGGGGGGCAGCCGGTGCAGCACGTGGGACTGGGGATCAAATTCCGGTCCCTGCGCTTGTCAAAGCAGGCACTTAGTCTGCTGAGCTCTCTTGCCTGCCCCACATGTTTTATTTTTTAATTAAATGTTGTAAAGTGTTATAGTAAACTTGATGTTCCTTTACTCTTCCAGCCTGAATCCTGTTCTAGCTTTATTCTCTGACTTTGAGAAAAACCAACCATAAATGTAGTGTTTATCTTTCATTTTACTTTTGTTCTTATTTTCAGCTGAGTGGGTGTTAAACAGGTAATTCATGCACATGTTCCAAAGTTGCAGGGTGTAGAAGGCCAAGTCCCCCTTTGCATGCTGCCCTCTAACACATCTGTAGAAGCTGGCCAAGAACAATGGGCGGGGTGGGGGTAGGGGCTCCACCCAGGGTGAGGCTGGGGAAGGGGTGTTGTCCCTTGGGTTGTGCCCCAAGCCGGTTTTTCTTGCAGCAAGTTGGTTTCTAGTGATCAGGCCATGTGGGCCACCACTGTTAGAATTAGGTTTAAAGGACGGAAAGTCAAGGTGCATCGTGGTTCTGTGTCTCTGTCTGTTTCTTTCCAGACAAGTCTTGCTATGCAATTCAGGCTGGATTTGAACTTGAGGTGATCCTCCTGCTTCTGCCTCCCAAGTACAGGGACTACAGTGTGCACCTCCCCACCTGGCTGGTGCATGCGTATGTTTTACGGAGACACTCCCAAGGTAGGCAGCCTGAGGCTGTTAGGAGGTTTGCATCATCATCAGGAGCCTGTGTTACTGCTCAGCGCGGGACATCTACTTCATTGTCCAAGATGGCTTCTGGAGCTCCAGTCAGCTATTAGGAGGAGAAAAGGAGAAAGAGGAACGCTTTTCTTTTAGGGTTGTTCTCTTAAGATGCAAATGATGTTTTACCGCTCATGTAAGGACACATCTTGGCTGTCAGTTTCCACAGAGATGTGGAGGTTCTTCCCCCAGGGAAGGAGGGGAGAACAAGGCACCAAGGGGCAGTTCTGAAGGCTCTGTTTCAAATTCTTTCAAGTGGAAAGGTCCTTCCTGCATGGAGAGCCAGCTCAAAACGGGCACATTCTGGCCACTTCCTGGGCAGGATCTCTCGGCCCTCTGGAGTTCCAAGCGCAGACCACACAGCACACCCTGCCTGGGGAAGGGTTGGGGGTGGTGGTGCTGGGGCTGGAAGCTCAACTCCCAGGAGGCGGTGGGGAGTCCAGGGTGCAGCTCTGTCCTGAAGGCCAAGCTGCCCTTCAGCTCTAGGGCGACACACAAAGAGGCACTGCCAGAGGCTGGGCTGGCTCCCTGGAGTCGCGCCTCTGTGTCTGAAAGCTAGGCTTTTTGTTTGAAAAAGAAAAGTCGCTTTCCCAAGTCGTTACCGCACCCTCATGCACTGAAACCTCTGTGGGGCTTGAGCTGGCCAATGGGAGTGGCGGACCAGCGGGGCAGTGGGCCAGCAGGCCATGCCAGCTGCAGGGACCAAGGTGATGTTCAGCAGGCTAGGACACGCTGCCTGGGGTGGGTGGGGTGGGTACTGAGCAGTGGGCCCTGGACACCTGGCCTGCTAGGCCGAGTGTGTCCTGGGCCTGAGGCCACCCAGAGAGGAGGGGAGGAAGGCCTAGAGGGGTCCAGGGTCTGTGTGGGCCGGGTGGTACTATCTCTGGTAGGACCTTCCAGGCTGCATGCATAGGCAGGAACTGGAGTCACCCGGGAGGCCGGGGGGCAGGAGGCACATTGGCCTTGTTGAGTAGGAACAGGGACAAACTCTCACTATTCCCTGGAGAAAATGATGGCCAGACAGTTCCCAAGTAAGCCCAGCAAGAGGTTGGGCCCGTGGTTCTGCCCTGCAGAGCTTGCTTGATCTTTGTTTTAATAAACCGCTCAACCAGGGCTGGGCTTGGCCTTCACAGCTTAGTGGGGCCAGGCAAAGGCCTTCGCTGGCCTTTGCCTGGCCAGGCTCCTGGAGCCCTACAGACCCCCTTTGTGAGGGGAACTGGGTGGGCCAGTGCGCCTGCTGGAGGCCAATCCCCAGCCCAGTAGAAGGGGCTCCAGCATGCTGGAGAGGTAGCGCAGCTGCTGTGTGTTGGTGGCAATGGCAGGAACAGTTCCTTAGGACAGTGTCCTTGGGCTGTGTGGCTAGGCCTCCTGGAAAGGGTCCTGCCCCATCTGGCTTCCTGAGTTCTGCTGTGCCGGCCTGGACTCTCTGCAGCCAGCCTGAGAGGAGTCCCTGCCCTGACAGCACTGTGTTCTACAGTGCTGAGGCCAGGACCACTGGCCCTGGGGTCACGACATTGAAATGTGCTGCTTGTGAAGAACCCCTGTACTCCAGCACTCGTCAGGCTGAGGCTGGAGGATCGGTGTGAGTTTGAGACCAGCCTGGGTGACAGCATAGTGAGACCCTGTCTCAAAAAGATTAGAAAACAAAAAGATGTTGAAATGCCTCTGCTTATAAGCAAACAGATCTTACAAGAGTGAGGTGAGCTGGGCGTGGGGGCACAGACCTGGAATCTCAGCACCCTGGGAAGCTGAAGCAGGATTACAAGTTTAAACCCAGCTTGAGCAACTTAGTTATTCGAGATCCTGTGTCAAAACAGTAAAAAGGGCTGGGAATATGGCTTGGTAATAAGAGCACCAGCTGTTCAAAATGAAACTCAAACCGAAACCAGACCCAAAATACCTATGCTCAGAAAGATGGCAACAAAGAGGCTGTGTGGCACAGGAGACAGGTGTGAGGAAACCTTCAGGCACAAAGCCTTCTGAAGATGGCACTGGGGCTGCTGGAAACATGGCTGGAGGGGCCTGGACAGTGATTCTGTCAATACTAAGCCTGGGACACGCTGATGGGTGCATCCTGCAGCCCAGTGGGGCTCCTAGGGACACATGGTGAAGATTCAGGGAGATTCTGATGAGCACAGCCGGCGTGCCCGTGGCAGACAGGTGGCAGCGTGAGCCTGGGTAGAGTGCAGGAAGAAATACCACCTCCGGGCGACTCTGGGTCGAGCCTGAAGATGTGCAGATCCAGCCCCCTATGGGGCTGGGGTGTCACTGTCACCATTACCGGGGTGTGCACAGGTCGAGCCCTGGGAGGTGGCTGGATTGGATCACAGGATAGGTCTGCAACTGGGCCTTGGCCCGAGACCAGAACACACACCTGTGCTCAGAGGGCGCCTGGGGTTGCCAGGCATTACCCATGTGGTCCCTTCACATGGGAGGGGCCCGAACTGTGAATCTGTCATGGGAAGTTGTCCAGAACTACACTGGTGGGGAACAGAGGTCACTGCAAGTGTGACCCCAGCGCACTGGCCGTCCCGGCAGCCGTGGTTGCGCTGGCGTCATCTTCTGGAATAGTGTGACTAAGCACACTGCTCTGGGCTGTGAGCGTTGTCGCTGCTTCTGGGACAGCGTCTCACTGCTGGTCCCCACAGGCAGCTGAGAGCCACACAGTACTCAGGCCCAGGGACAAGGCACGGACGGTGACGGCGCACAGACCACAGCACGCGGCGGTCCTTTTCAGGTTTATTTCATCAGCTAACATTCATTCTCAACCTAGACTGAAACAATTAGGTGATCATGGCCTGCTTCTCCATCAGAAACACATTTTCTTTTTTTTTTTGTATGAATAACCAAAAGATTTCTTCTCAACACCATTTTTTTTTTAATAAGAAGCTATAAATAAATAAAGCTTTAAACACTCCTGGGTTCAAGTGAAACAGTTCCAGTTCCCAAAAAGTTCACAGACTTGTTGCTTGGACAGTTCTGAGGTCCCTGGCTCCCTCCTAGGGAACCTCTCCTGGAAAAGGCAGCTGCAGGTCCACACAGTGCCTGGTGACTGCTGTGACCACTGGCCCTGGGGAGGGCCACAGGGTGGGAGCAGAGCTGCAGAGTAGGGAAGGGGTTGCCCTGTCCTGTGATGTCCTGGGAGATGCTGTGGGCACAAGGAAGCTTCACCTCAAAGCAGGTGGCCAGAGGGGGCAGCGCTGGCTGGACAGCTGAGGGCCGAGGATGGCGCTGGCCAGGGGTGGAACTGTTTTCCAAATGTAGCAAAGAGACCGAGCAGAGACCTGTGCTTCCGTGTGCACGGGGACAGCGGGGCATAGCTAACAGGTACTCAATATGTACAACAGGGCCTGCACTCAGGCTGACCCTGGAAGCCCCACTCCTGGACAAGAGACCACATTACCCCGCCAGCCTGAGGACAGACCCGAGGGCTCCCAAGCGCTGCCCCTCTCGGAGGCACACCCAAGTGCAGAGTACCAGAGCCTGGCCTCCTGGCACTGACGGGTGTGCCCTTCAACACAGCCACCTTGCTTACTCACTGTGTGCCCACATCACTAGTGTGAATGCTGGCCAAGGGGCACCACGGGGCCAGGCTGTGCCCACGCCACACCCGTGGTGCCTTTGGATCCCAGTGTACAGGACAAGTGAAGATGAGGCTGCTCCATCCGGAGGTACGGGAGCTACCTGCCTGTGCCGTGGTACCCAACCCTTCACTCCATGGTGGGACCCTGTGGGGGCCCAGTGACATGAGAGCAACGAGGGCCCTGTCCTGCCACAGGGCCACATGCAGCCTGCACCTCCCAGTGCCAGGGTGCCCATCCCTCTGTGGTGGGCCTCTAGGCATCCTGGAGCCCGGGGATGGGGCATAGGGCAAGTGCTTCCAATGGATATGCAAATGGCTTCTAGCAGGCCGCTGGCCAGCCTGTGTGGGGGTCAGGGAAGTGTGGGGGAGGCCGGGCTGTGAGGGTGGCTCACCCAGGTTAAGGGGGCCATACCCAGGCAGGAACCTGAGGGACTGAGGTTCCTTCCTGGCCACCAAGAACCACCACAGCCCAGAGTAGGGCTCACAGGCACCGACTCTGTTCCCAACTCCAGTGACAGCCTGACTGTAATTTTCTGCCTAGGGTCATGGGAACGGTGGTCAATGAGCCCTTGAGGAAAGGTTCTGGTGATGGGAGGAAAAACAGGGCCTGGGGAGGTCCTGCTGCCCACTCCCTTGCTGTTAGAGGCTTCTTCCTGGTGGGCACCCCAAGGCCAAGCCTCACTGTGGGTTAGCCACAGGCTGGTGAGGGGCGTCAGGGTTCTGGGGACAGGACTGGAGTGGACTGCCGCAGGTGGCGACCCCTGCGGCGACCCTGGCCCTGTCAGCCACAGGGGGCTGAGCTCAGAGCGCCAGTCCTGCCTGAGGCCCCCAGAACTTCTGTGTTCCTGGTGAGGTGGTTTCCCAGGTCTGGGGCACTGGGGAGCCCAGAGGCCATGGGGTGCTGGGTTGGCTCTGGAAGCTGGCCTGCTGCCCCTGCCGGGCCACAGAGCAGGGGTGAGTGCAGGTGTGTGCATAGCTGGGGTGGGACCCGCGCCTGTCCGATGCATCCTCTCTCCAGTGTCTTTGTTCCTTTTCTGAACCATTAGCTGATGTGACTGAGGTAGGGGGCAGCAGGAACGCCTGCTGCTCCACCACAGCCGGGCACCTTTCCAGCACGCTTCCCTCTGCCCCCAGCCCCATTCCCAGGATGCATCTGCCTCTGGTGAGCGGGTGCGGGGTCTCCCAGCAGTTTCGGGTGGGCCCCTTCGCATGGAGGGCCATGACCCGTTTCACTCTGCCCCAAGAGGCCTCCCCACAGCCACCGCCACTACCACTTCTCGATGATGTGGCTCATGTAGTCCTCCGTGGGCACGCGTCCCGGCTCCTCGGCGTCCTCGCCCGGCAGGGCCTCCTTGGCGCGGTGCAGGAGGCGCTCCTCGCGGCTCCTGAGGCGCTGCTCCCTGCGCTCCAGCTGCCGCTTGTACTGGTAGCGCTGCTGGAAGAGGTCCTTGGCGTAGTCGTAGAGCTGCATGTCCAGGTCGTTGAGCTCCTCGATGCGCCGGATGGTGTCCTCGTCTACCTCCACGCCGCCCGCCCGCGTGCTGTTGTACTGCATGAAGGGCCGGATGAACTTGAGGTTGAACGTCCGCTCGAACAGGTACTGAGTCTTGCGCTGGAACTCGGTCAGGCCGAAGAAGGCCATGCCACGCAGGTTCTTCTTGGCGCTCTCCAGCAGCAGCTGGGCCCGCTTGCCCTCGGGGATGAAGGACAGGTTGTAGCAGCCCACCAGGCTCAGGTCTGCTAGCATGCGCACCTGGCGGTTGTTGGCCAGGTTGTAGGGGCAGTCCATGAACTCCTGCAGCGTGCAGCCTGACCAATCTGTGCCCTCATAGCAGGGTGGCAACTCCTCAGGCGTGGGTGTGCGCCCGTCACACATGTGCAGTGAGGTCTTCCAGGTGGCCCCGCGCTGTACATGCCGCCACTCGCTCAGGTAGCGGGACACGGGGTCCCGCAGGAGGGTGATGTAGTAGAACTTCCTGCAATGAGAGGGAGTGGGAGGGTGAGGGGTGATGGGTGGGGTGTGAGGCAGGGTGCCCACTGCACGCGCGTCCACTATGGGACCCTGGATGGGTAGCTTCTCCCATACCCACTGGTGTGCTGGGCTCTTACCCCATGGACATGCAGGAACCAGCCATGGGTCCATAGCTACCACGTGTGACCCCAAACAGCGCCCTGCAGCACCAGCCCTCAGCTCCCTATGCCAGCCGGCTAACCCCGACACTGCCCCGCTGGGGACATGGAGTTGCCAGGCTCCTCACAGAGATACCTGCGCACAGGGCTTCTGCTTCCTACCCTGCCCCTCTTCCTGAGAGCAAGGAAAATGTCAGGGAAGGAGCCCTGTGAGGGCTGAGCCAGAGGAGCTACCCGCTCGGGAGTGTCGGGGGCCAGTGATGGGGCTGCCTGGTGGCTTGTTAGCTACCAAGACCCTGCTGCACTTGACTGCGGACCCTGGGGAGGAAGCACACTCCCTGAGCCAAGCATCTGGCCGGCATCTTGCTCTTTTAGGGAGAATGCCAAGCTCTGGCCCTGGATGTACAGTGCCCATGGCACGGTTCCCTCTGCGGAGGTCTCCCACACACCCACACTGGGACAGCCCAGGCCTCCTAGCACTCAGCTCTGCCCAAGGCCTTCTGTGAGCCTCTCGCCACTTGCTACCACCCAGCCAGACCCTTGTGCTGTCTGCCAGCGCCAACTGACATAATATAGGGCCTTCATCTGGGTGGCCACACTGGGCCTGTGTCCCTCTCTCCTGTCCAAAGCACTGGAACTCTGGGAAAACTGGTGTATGTTCCTGGAAAACATGGGACAACTCACACTGCCCAGGGCCACAGGGGAGGAGAGACTGCTAGCCAATCGGGGGCAGCTCACGGGGCCAGAGCAGCAGGCAGGGGGCAGCTGTGCACAATGTTCTGCCTCTGTCTCAAGTTGGCCATGAGCCACATGGCTGGGCAGCTGACAGGCATCACTGGAAACTGCTGGGTGACATGGCAGTGATGCAGCGGTCCCTGCCTGGTGCTCAGGCAGCCAGGGAAAGCAAGGTCCCAAGCTACACACTCATGTTTGTGAAGGATAAATGCTGGTGACGCCTCGGCCCTCAGGACAGCAGCCATGGTGGGGCAGCTGGGGGCGCCAGGCCCTTTGCCTGGCACAGTGGGGCATCTGGCCCTGGGCACAGGCATAGTCACTCTACTTCCAGTTCCACGTGCACCAGGCTGGGCAAGGTGGGACCAATGGGACTGGGAGGTGTGGTGGGAGGATGCCCCTCCTGTCTGGGTGGCAGAGACAGGATCCTGGGGCACAGGCTTGGCTCAAGTTGAGGCCAGACCAAGAGAGTCTTAGAAAAACCAGTTCGGATGTGTCAGGGCCCAATGTAGAACTCATGGATTTCAGAGATGAAAGCCTAAGACCTCCAAGAATGTCTTCTCTGAGAAATAACTGTAGTGTTCCCGAGTGCAGCTCCTGATAGCCCCAGGAGTCACCGCCTGGACCCCACACTGGCACTTAACCATGGCTGGTTTAATGTTTGTGCAGACCTGCAGCTTTTCTGACATTTTTGTGGGCACTGGCGCAGCATGCCCCATAGCTATGCTGGGCCTATGGACAAGGAAGGCATTTCTGCTTGAGTCTGTTAATTGACATCATGGGAGGCCATTGCTTTGCAAGAGACTTCTACATGGACTTGTCTGTAAATCAAAATGGAGTCACTCCAGCTAAAGGTCCTGCCAAACTCAAAGTCCTACCTGACAATTAGTTCCAATCAGCATGATAATGAAGCTCGCTCTGCCTTCTAACAAAAAGTAACCTGATAATAGCTAAGCAGGTCTTTTTCTATTTGGACCATCTCCCTGTCCCTGTCTTACTGACTAAGGCCCTATGAAGGGACCATACACTCTCTCTCTTCGTCAGCCGTTTCTTTCTGTAAAACTAATCCTCAGCTCTGATCACTGGCACCCCCACCTTTCCTGTGGAATGAAGCATTGCCCCATTCTGGAATCATAAATAAAGCCAAATGAGGTGTTTCTTCTTTTTTTTTTTTTTGTTTTTTTGGTGGGTCCAGGGTTCAAATTCATGACCTTGCTCTTGCCAGGCAGGCACTTGTGCCACAGAGCCATCTCCCCTGCCCTGAGATGTTTCTTTTTGAGTGGATTTTTCACACAAGGTCTTGCTATGTAGTTCAGGCTGCCCCTGAACTCACTAGGTAGCCCAGCTGCCCTTGAACTTGTGGCAATCCTCCAGCCTCAGGCTCCCGAGTGCTGGGATTACAGTGCTGGATTACAGGCGTGCACCACCACGCCTGGCATCACTTAGCTGTCACCCGTATCTCTGCATGGCTCCACGTAGTGCTGCTGGGACAACAGGCTCCAGCTCTGCTGGTGCTTGCGTTCTTTGCTCTGCTGTGGCCCAGCCATTCCCCCCTGTTCTTACAGGTTGCTACAGTCTGCCCTGGGCACACTCCACTGAGAACAAGCACAGAGGTCTCTGAAGACCTGAGAAGCAGCACGGGAGCTCTGAGGCCCTCACAGAAAGGAGGGATGGGCAGGGTGCCCGTGGCCTCTGGGCTCCGTCCCGTCTCCTTCCAGAGGGCACAGAAAGCCAGTCATGGCCTGACCCAGGCAGACTCTGGCACCCTTCAGATGGGCCTGGCTGATGAGTGGCTTGGCTTTGAGAGGGGAGGCACCGACGCCAGGCAGGAGCGGGGACAAGAGTAACTGGGGTGTCCTCCACTGAACTGCAAGGGCCAGATAGTGGGAGAGGGGAGGAAACCTGGCTGGTGAAAAGCGGGTTTAGATCTTAGCACATGGGCCACCAGTACAGGGTCTCACTATCCAGCTTGGACTCTTGATGATCCTCCTGATGTTAACCTCCCCAGTAGTGGGATTACAGGGGCACTCCACCATGCCTAGTCTCAATGGTAGGCTCAGTGCACCCTGGGATGGGGCCAGTGTGGCCGGGGATCGAACCCAGGTCTCTGTGCTTGCCTAAGCAGGTGCTTAGCCTGCTGAGCTACTTCGCCAGCCCTAAAATCAATGTTGCTGTGGAGCCCAGGTCAGCCTTGAACCTGAGCGATCCTCCTACTCCAGCCTCCCAAGGGTGCCCCTACACCTGCCCTGTGACAATCCTCTCCCTGACACTTCTCAGAGCCTGTCCCAGGACCCAGGCCTTTCCTGGCTGGTCTTTACAACTGCTCAATAAGCCCTTTCATGTCAAAGACCATTTTTTGTCTCAAGAGTTTTAGTTTAATGCAGGCGGGGCCGCCCAGCCACAGGCAGCAGCACTTCTTTCCCTTTGTCCACCTGACAGTGACTTGACCGGAACTCGTGCTCACATGTACCCACTCCTGACTCTCGCTTCCAGAAGTCCAGGACCTCGAGGCCAGCCCGGGCAACATAGGGAAGCCTTGCTCTTTTGTTTTTTAAAAGGGAAGGGGAGCCCCAATCGACTGACCAGTGGGTGCGCAGGTAGGACCCCTTGGCCTGCACCCCCACACTGCCACCGGAACTCCACCCCACCTATAGCTCATGACTGGCAGGTATGTAGGCAGGAACACTAGGCCTGCACCCTTTCGACACCAGAACTTCTACCTCTCCCAGAGCCCAGCTCCAGCATCTGCTGTGGAGCCCTGCAGCAAAATTCCCTGCAGAGAGGCTGGGGGGTCAGACCCTATCAGCTAACCAGGAGCTGAGCATCTTGCCAGAGAAGCACCGTGGGCTCTCCTGCAAAAGCTGCAGCAGGCAGACCCAGCCAGGCACATCTGGACAAGATCAAACTTGATAGATCCAGACGCAAATTTCAGTAGGCACCAATGGCATAACTTCACAAAAGTTCTGCACCAAAGGTCAGAGATCACTGCTATACAGAATGATACAGACAAGGAGGAAAATGCAATCTCAGGTCCCGAGCCTACCCGCAACAAATACAGGAGACACTACCATACAAGACATTGGGAATCATGCAGCCGAAATCTCTGAATTCGTAGCACCTGAAGTAAACAAACAAATACAGAAACATATAGAGGAACTCTGATTGGAGATAACCTCTGAAGTAAAAAAGAAATATCTGAATTTATAGTCTGAAGTAAAAAAAAAAAAAAAACTGCAGAGAAGTATAGAGGGAATCAGATCAGAAATAACCTCTGATGTAAAAAAAAATTCTCCAAATTAATAGTGTCTGGGGGCCGGCAAAATGGTTCAGTGGTCTAAAGCACCTGCTTAGGAAAGTTCAGGCAACTGTAGGGACTGTGGTTCGATCCCTGCCGCCGCATGCTGCGCCAGCCCCACCACCAGGGTAGGCTGAGCCAGCCATAAAATAAATAAAGAAACAAACAAATAAATAAAATAAAATAAAATAAATAAAAAATTAAATTAATAGCGTCTGAAGTAAAGGAACAATTGCAGAAAGGTAGAGAGGAAATGAGAGCAGAAATAATCTCTGAAGTAGAAAAGGAAAGGATAGCCATAATGAAAGATTTAATAAATGCCTCTAAAGACACTGACAAAAAATTAAGAGAATAGAAAAATGATGGAATCCTTGAATGAGCAATATAGGAAAGAGATCACATGAAACAGTTTCAAAGAGATATACAAGGTTTTCTGCCAAGCGTCGCCACGGTCGCCTGCTTCAACAGTGCTTGAATGGAGCCCGGCCCTCGCCTGCCCTTGCCCTTGCCTGCACTGCAACAGAAGCCCAGCCCAGCCCAGCCTTGCCAGCCGCTGCCATGACGACCACCTCACCCTCACAGGTGCGCCAGAACTACCACCAGGACACCAAGGCCACCATCAACTGCCAGATCAACCTGGAGCTCTATGCCTCCTACGTCTACCTGTCCATGTCTTACTACTTTGACCGCGACGATGTGACTTTGAAGAACTTCGCCAAATACTATCTTCACCAATCTCATGAGGAGAGAGAACACTCCAAGAAGCTGATGAAGCTGCAAAACCAGCGTGGTGGCCGCATCAAGAAACCAGACCGCAATGACTGGGAGAATGGGCTGAACGCGATGAAGTGCATGCTGCACTTGGAGAAGAACGTGAACCAGTCCCTCCTGGAGCTGCACAGGCTAGCCATGGAAAAGAATGACCCTCATCTGTGTGACTTCATTGAGACGCACTACCTGGATGAGCAGGTTAAGGCCATCAAAGAGCTGGGTGACCACGTGACCACCCTGCACAAGATGGGAGCCCCTGAGTCTGGCATGGCGGAGTACCTCTTTGACAATTATACCCTGGGGGACAGTGACAAGGAGAGCTAATGTCACCAAGACAGCACGTATGCTTTAAGTCTCGCTGTCCCCACAAAGCCTCATACAGTCATGGGGCGGGGACTTCTAGAGTTTGAGACTTGAGTCATGATCCACTGGGATTATGTGTTTTAGTACTGATAGGGTTATCTGTCTGAGTACAGCTAGGATTATTGGTGTGGCCTAAGGCAGACAGGCTGAGGCAGAGAGCCTGAATGTGATATAAAGAGAGACAAAGAGACAGATGGTGGCTGTTGCTCTCTGCGCCCTGGTTGGTCTGTTGCCTCTGTTGTGATTGTTGCTGTTCCGCCACCATGAACTGGATGCTCTCTGCCCTGTTCTACTCAGCCTTGGGCCAGCTGAATATGGACTGAAACCTCCAGCAACTGTGAGCTAAATAAACCTTTCCTTCCTTCATTTTGAGTGGTGGGTATTTGTCCCAGCAATGAGTAAAAGTAAGACACAGCATATGCATGTTGGGGCTACCTTAACCTTTTCTATAAACTGTACCAGAACATCTACTTAAGTTCTTTAATTCCTTCAAATAAAGTAATTTGGTACCTGGCAAAAAAAAAAAAAAAAAAAAAAAAAAGGAAAGAGAGATACAAGAAAATAAAGTCTCAGTCACAAGCTGGCAACACCATATGAATGAAAGTGAAGACAGAGTTTCAGATCTTGAAGACAGTCGCAACTAGTAAAAAACATAAGAAAGGATCTCTTAAAAAACAACCAGGATAGAGCCGGGCATGGTGGCACAGGCCTATAATCCCAGCACTGGGGAGGCCGAGGCAGGAGGATCGGTGTGCATTTGAGACCATCCTGGGCTACAAAGTGAGCTCAAGGCTAGCCTGAACTGCATGGCGAGACTCTGTCTCAAAAAGACAAAAACAAACAAACAAACAAAAACAACCAAAACAGGATGAAGGAAAAAAATAATTCAACATCTGCAAGATGAACATGCAAAAATGAATGTGAGATTAATAGGAATCAATGAGAAAGAGTCAATACAAATGACATATAAATAATATGAGCAGAATAGCAGAAAACTTCCTAAATATGCGAAAACAATCAGATATACAGTAACTGAAGCATACAGAACTCCAAATAATATCAACCTGACTAAAAACACACCCAGACATATAATAATCAAGATTCTAGAAATCCAACAGAAGAATAATACACTAAAAGCCGCTAAAGAAACAGATCACATTTAAAGGAAAACTCATCAGAATAACGTCAGATTTCTCTTCACAAACCATGAAGTCAAGAAGAGCACAGAGCAGAGTGCTTCAAGTCGTCCATGAAAACAACTTCCAGCCCAGACTGCTATACCCTGCAAACTCTCTTTCAGGTATGAGGGAGAAGTGAAATATTTCCATGACAAGGAACAACTAAAGAATTTCATGATGCTAGTGGCCAGGGAGATAGATAGCTCAGTAGAATGAGTGCTTGCCTGGCAAGCATAGTGTGCTGAGTTCAATACCTAGTCCTGGAAAAAAAAAAAAAGAAGAATTTCATGTCAAAGCCAACCTTACATGTACTACTAAAAAATACTTTACAGAAGCACCAAAATGACCCAAACTGTGCAAATGAGACCAGAAAGAACCCACCAAATAGGGCAACCAATTAAACATAGGAGAAAAAGGAGTGAACAGTAGTAAGTATGACATGTCAATCATAAGTCAATACATTTTAATTATAACCATCGATGTAAATGGACTCAATTCTCTAATTAAAAGAAATAGACTGGGAGACTAGATAAGGAAGCAAAATCCTACAATATGCTGTGTACAAGAAACACACTTAACTCATAAAGAAACTCATAAGCTAAAAGTTAAAGGATGGAAAACAAGACCACATGCCCCAGCACCTAAAAAAAAAGGGTAGTAATCCTGTTTTCAGACAGTCTAAACTACAAACCAAGACTGATCAAATGAAATAAAGAAAGCCATTACATACTGGTTAGGGAAAAAATTCAAGACGAAGAGGTAACACTAATAAAAAGTATGCACCCAACATGGGAGCATCAAGTTATATAAGACAAATCTTAATGGACGTGAAAAATCTACTATCCAGTACCACAACCTTAGCAGGAGACCTTAATACCCCTTTATCCCAAAAAGATAGGTCAAACAGACCAAAAATAAGCAAAGTAACAGAACGTAACTAGATCTTGGAACAACTGGATTTAGTGGACATACATAGAGTATTCCACCTAACCACTTCTGAATACACATTTTCTTCAGCTGCACACAGAACATTTTCCAAAACAGACCACATAACTAGTGCATAGGTCATGCTTAAGTATATGCAAGAAAACAGAAATTATTCCCTGCGTATTATCTGACCACAATGCAATGAAACTGGAAATAAATGACAAAAGAAATCATAAGAATCCCAGAAATACATGGAAATTAAAAAACACCCTTCTCAGCAACCAGTGGGTTACAGATGAAATTAAACAAGAAATTAAACAATATTTACACTTTAATGAAAATTCAAACACAACCTAGCGGAATTTATGGGATGCAATGAAAGCAGTTCTTAGAGGGAAATTCATAGCTCTGAACTCACACATTAAGAAAGCAGAATGGGAACAAATAAGTACTCTTACACAGCACCTAAACCAACTAGAAAAGGAAATGAAACCCAAAGCCCAAAGATGGGAAGAAATTATAAAGATTAGAGCAAAAATTAACTCAATTGAGACA
The DNA here is from genome assembly GCA_004027915.1 of Capromys pilorides. Taxonomy (NCBI): domain Eukaryota; kingdom Metazoa; phylum Chordata; class Mammalia; order Rodentia; family Capromyidae; genus Capromys; species Capromys pilorides. The sequence goes on along the minus strand of PVKN010015343.1, from coordinate 358 downwards.
AAGAAAACAATACAAAGAATTAATGAATCAAAAAGCTGGTTCTTTGAAAGATTAAATAAAACTGATAAGCCCCTAGGTAACCCCATCAAAAAGAGGAAAGAAAGGACTCAAAGTCAAGCAATAAGAAATGAAAAGGGTGAAATCACTACAGACCCAGCAGAGATTCAGAGGATCATTTATAGCTACTTTGAGAATCTTTACTTTCACAGAATTGAAGACACAGATGAAATGGACAGATTCCTAGAAAGGTACAAACTAAAACTGAATCAAAAAGATAAAAGAACTCTCAATAACCCAATAACTGACAATGAAATACAAAAGGTAATAAAAAGTCTACCGACAAAAGTCCAGCATCTGA
>PVKN010015342.1:0-18579 GCA_004027915.1 Capromys pilorides | reverse complement strand
AAATTAAGAAGTGTTGAAAAGTCAGGTCCTTACTCATTACTGCAATGGACCAATATGGTTTTATTTCTTTAAACACACACACACACACACACACACACACACACACAAACACTTAACTAAAATGTAACTAAAAATACCTAGCCATTACTTACAGATTTATACTATATTATTTATTTATATTTTTATGGACGTGGCCGTCTTTAGACAATCAGTAAGAGAGACTTTCCAGTCTGCCTTTCTTTTCCACTCATTCTTGTTTCCTTTCTTGCATTCTATTAAAAACAATCCGGAGCCAGGTGTGGTGAGCACACCTGTCCTCACAGCACTCAGAGGCTGAAGCAGGAGCATCACAAGTCTGAGCCCAGACTGACAACGTAGTGACTAAGTGAAATCCTGTTTCAATTTTTTGAGGCTATGTCCCTGAAGATATAGCTCAGTGGTTTAATTCTCAGTACTGTAAGTGATGATGACCCTCTGATCTTGGGACATGGTGGTAAACTAATCCTCTGTGGGTGTCAGTCCAGGGAGACACACTTTCCTGCCCTGAGCAGGTACAAAAGAAAAAGCCACTTTGCGGAATTCTGGCAGCTCCGAATTCTCTCCCGTAGCTCTAGAGTGTCCCATTTTCTGCCCTCTGGGGGGAGGCCAGGTCACTGCACACCTTTCCTGCACTCATCTTTGCTCTGAGTTCTGTCTCCTCCATGACCTCAGGAGGCCAGGAAGTGCCACTCAGCTGCCTGCAGCTCTGCTGAGCCCAGCGCCTTCTTGCTGTGTGGTCTTAAAGCAGGTCACTCACCTCTGGGCATCTCTCCCTGGAAACCCTTCTAATAATACTTCCCAAAGAAAGACAGGGTTTTCCGTAAGCCTTTGAGCTCCTCAGATGGAGCACGCTGAGAAATGCCAAACACCGCATTGTGTTGGGCGCTGCCCCCATGTGATGAGGTAATGCGAGATTGTGGCTCATTATGCTTTGTCTGCGATGAATGTGAGCCCTGCTACAAAGGCCCGGAGTGCTCAGTTACACCGAAACTCACAGTAGGCTTGGATTGGTTTACCCTTGAAAAAAGCACTCCAGCAAAGAGCAGAAGTGTTGACTGGCCCAGCCTCAATTAACACCCTCGTTTGATTCCTCCTGCTCAGTGTAAGTGATAGTCAGAGATGCCCTAGTTACAGGTGGAGGGCTAGGGAAGGGCAGCTTTTCCTGTAAAGGCGTCAGGCTCCATGGAGGATCAGGGTAAACATGCTAAGAGACCCATCCCTGCCCAGAGAAGGGAAATTCAAGATTCAGCATTTACTGAGTCCCTGCTAGTGCCAAAAACTGTGCTAGGGATTGTATTCTGCTAAGTCCTCAGCACAACTGCATGAACCTTGTTAAGAGGCTAAAAATAAAAGGCAGACTTCATGTGTGCACTTCATTGTAATGAAAGTCTATCCACTTGGGCCCAGGGCCTCCACCAGCATTTTGGCCTGGGGCCTCATTTCTGATCCAGGGCTCTAAGACCACACAGCTGGGGCTTCACATGTACAACCTGAGGCTCACTTTCTTTCTTCCTTGCCAGACCTCCCCAAGCAAGCCTTGGCTAGATGGAGGCTCCCCTCAGGGGGCCATGGCAAGGTCTCTCTCAGCCTGGCAAACTTCTCCAGGAGCCGATGAAATCACATCCGGCTGCAGCACCACAGCTGGTGCCCGGGAGGGTTCTGTGGTGTTTCCCGTGAGCTGGTTTTAAGCTGGGGTGGGTACTGGGGGGCAATGGGCCTGGAACCTTAGAAAATGAAGGCAAATATCTTTTTGGCTTAGGGCTTTTCACTCACTACTAGCCAAGTAACACTGACAGGGCAAGAGAGAGCAGGTAGGGACCTGCACTGAAGAGAGGACAGGAAGGGGTTATAGGGTTAGCTGTTTGTACCACAGCCTCCCATGTGCCCCAGGAGGCAGAAGCTGTTGGAAATCCCAGCTTGGAAGACATTCTTGCTCCCTAGCAAGGAGTCTATTATCTGGATTGCTAGGAAAGATTTAATCCACCAATATCCTATTGCTGTTGATGTAGAATCTGTCATTAAGGAAACCATAGCAAGAAAACATGTAAAATACTTGGGATGGATGGGTGCTACTAACTGAATGCCAGTAGGGCAGGTGCTGAACTCAGTGGTGACAGACTACGTTGATCAGCTGAGTGCTCATAGACTGGGTGCTGAACTCAGTGCTGATAGGATGGGCCCTTTGTAGAAAGCGACACATTACTCAGGGAACTGTTCTTTCATGGAGAGCCTTGGGCTGGCCTGCTCCCTGGGGATCTGCTGTTTAGGGAAAAGAGGAAGCCGCTGGTATGCGGATGCACCAAACAACATAGGCTCCAGGATCTGCCAAATCCCAAGCATTTCTTAACTAAAGAAAGCTCCCTTTCTTCTAGGTCTTGAACTCTTCTGAGTTTTAGAAGTCTTCTTAGTCCCCTTCCTGCTGATCCCTGGGAAGTCCTGCTAAGCAGGTGACAAAGAGAATCCCCCAAATCCACCTTTTAAGGCTGCTATGAGCCAGGCCTTGGGCTGCTTCTGCCACCCACCAATGGTGTGGGAGACAGAAGTCAGGTCCCCTGCATTCTCAGAGAGGCTGGTTCCCTCAGGGATGCTCTATGCATTATGTCTCGTGCTCTGCAAAGCACCGGGCTCCCCTTGCAGCTGGTCATTTTGCAAATTCCTATGTCTAACTTAGCCAGTATTGCTTGCTCTTTGGGACACAGGGACTGGGACTGTGCCATGCATTATCCTGACACCTGCCAGAGAGCTGTCAGCCTCCCCTGGCCAGCACTCCCTGAATGAATGCTTGAAGGAATGAATGAGTTTGAGGTGTTAGCCATTAGCAAATCTGCTCATTTGCTGCCGACTCCCTACATTCTCCAGGGAGTCTCTAGGGCACAATCTCACAGTGTCACTCTGTCGTTCTGTCTGTTTGAGGAGGAGTAAGGACTTTGGTGGGAGAAAAACAAATAGTATTTTTTTAAAATCCCATTGTAGGCAAATTCTGTTCCTGGAGACACTGGAAAAACCACTGGCCTAATTTCTTCACCATGGTGGCTTTTCCACGCCAGGACTGGGCTGCCCACAGCTCCATCAAGAGAGCTCCTTTTAAGCAGGCAGCTGCCTGGCATCCTAGGCTGACAACGTGGAGGGCAGATGTGGCCCTTCTTGGAACACACTTGCTGGTGAGCAACAACATCCAGAGGCAAACCCCACACCCTCTAATATCTCCTTTTTAACTTTCCAGATCTGAGCACCCATCTGGATGCTTCATTAAGATCCAAAGACATCTGGAAGCCAGCAGTGGGGAGAAGAAAGCAAACTGCGTCTGCTGGCTGCCTGGGGTGTGCCTGTGCTGTGCAGAGCCTCCCCACGCATTAGCCCACGTAATCCCCCACAAAGCCCTGTCAGAGTGGAGTAACATTACTATTTTACAAATGAGAAAACGGTAGCTCAGAGATGCTAAGTGACTAGCCAAGGCCACAGAGATGCCAGGCAGCAGTTCCTGAGTCTTAATCTAGGCATCATGGAGGGGTGGTCTGGGAAGCTTTGCTAGCAGCTGCCATTTCTAGCAGCCTCCTTCCCCACATAGAGTCTAAGAAGATCCATAGGGGACAAAATAAAGCTTCAGTGTGTGTCTGAGGGCCACATTCTTCTCAGCAAGCTCATTTCTCAAGCCCTGTTGACAGGGGCATCCTGGGTTCCACATCAAGTCATGATTTGTCTAGCTCTAAAGACTTAATTTTTCCCAACACAATGAGAATGCAGCTCCTCTTAGATTCTACCAAGTAGATCTTTGTTTTCTTAAAACCCTTACCTAAGGGGGCCAAGCAGTATATGATTCCCCCAGTGGGAGGTTGCCAAATGCCTGCAGCCCCCTTGAGTTTACCTGCTTGTGACGACCCTTACGAGGCCCAGGATGTGCCCATGAGTTGTGTCATGGCAGTTAGCCATGAAGCAGAAGAAGCACATAGCTAGTGGTGCGGGTGACAGTGTGGATTTACTTGGAAATACCCACAAGCCAATGGTCTAGCTAATTCAGGTGCCAAGCAATTTTTGCAGGCTTGGGGTGTAGAGAGTGGGGTTGTTTAATGTGGCTGTCCAGACTCGGGCTGTTTCCCAGGTCCACTCTATTATCCTCCCTAGATGTGCGGGTTGGACCCAGGTTCAGGATAGATATGGGCTTATGTCCAGATGTAAACACATTTCTAAGGCCAAGTGGTCACAAGCAAACATTGTGTCCTGAGTGAGCTAGAAAATACAAAAACAAGTCCAGAATCCAGGGACTCGAGATTATAAACAGTGCTTTATGCCTCTGTCCCTCCTCTGGTCTATATGGTTCACCTACCACTACAAACCCTTTAAACGTTTACTCCCTCTTGAAATTTTCAGAGCATTGGCACCCCTGAAACTCCTTGACCCCTTCCCCACTTAGATTATTACACTCAAGATAGATGAAGCATAGGAGCACTGAGAGGTTAAAGGCATCTTCCAAGTCCTGAGACAGCGAGTGGGGAAGTAGAGAGGCCCGGGGTCTCAGCATCAGATCTGAAACTATTTACTTTGAGATCTATTATCTCTAACAGGTTGAAGGGTTGGCATGGTGTTAGAGAGCCTAGTTGGTTTCTGGGCATGGGTGGCAGCCTGGGCCGGCAGAAAGCAGATGTTTCTGTCACAGCCACACTATTTCTGGAGTCCCAGTAGAAGGGAGGTACATCCAAGAGTGGTGGTATGTCAGAGAAATGATGGCTTCTGGTGAGTGACGTGGAAGGTCACCTGCCCATGCAGGGGCACAGCCAAGCAAAGAGAGAGGTACACTGGGGCAGGAAGGGGGATGCTGTTGGTCCATGCCTGTGCCAAGGACGTTCCCAAGATGCCATGCATCCCACTCGTAGCTGACATGATGCAGGAGTGCAGAATGCTCTGCAGGCCACTTGTCCTCAGACTATGCCACACACAGCCTGGCAATATGGAGGTGAGAACATTGATGCAGCTGGGGAAGCCTGGCCTGTTCCAGCACACAGCAGGGTTCTTGCTAGGGCTGGTGACTGTAGCTGCAGACAGAGCAGAGGCTAGCTGGGTGCTGTATGGGAAGGGGGACCCCCTATTAGCTCTGAGTAATCTGCGGTCCAGGTATAGCTCTGATCTCCAAGGCTAACTACCAGGAGTTACCTGGTACCCTGGAGAAGCAGAAGTGTGAGTCCAGACAAGCAGCCTAGGGATGGCCAGACTCCAGGACTGAGGCTGGAGTACTCTTTAAGAAACCCTGACCACTGACTTAGACCTGGGATAGTTGTGACTTGCTGAAAAAGTGACCACCTTCAGTGCTTACCCTGTGCTGAAGGAGGCCCTCTGGGAACACAGGAAAATGCCCTGGCATTTCCACCGATCAGCTCAGAGCCTAGTATTTACCTCCTAAAGCCACAGGTGCTTGTCTTGCCCTTCAGAGAGGGTCCCACCTGGGAACCATGTCACCCTTATTGTTCCTGCCAGGCCTCCCCACACGGCTTGTAGCTGTCTGGGCCCTGTCCTGCCGTGACCTTCAAAGATCCTACCCTGCTCCTCTGTCCTGCCACTCTGCTCCTTTCAAAGACAAAATCCAAATTTCCAGGCACAGCCCCCATTCCTGATATGCACATACATGCATGCACACACACACACACACACACACACACACACACATACACACACACACACACACACACACACACAAATATGGAGTTGCTAAGACATGGTCTTCCTGACTGGTTTCCTCTTTCCTTTGCAGTTAAAACCAGGACCGCAAAAGTGACCTCCACCACACTCTGTAATAGGTGCTTGCGCAATGCAGCTGAGCACAGTGTTTGGGGCAAGGGGCCGGGGAGCTCTGCTTTCCCAACACTTTCAAGTTCATGTTTGGGTGCAGTAGGAAAGCACATCAGGCCCTCTCAGGAAAGAGGTATTTCCTAGAAGAGAAGGAACACACGTGCTGTTTACCACACTCCCCTTCCCTCTGCCAGGTTCTGCATCTGTGCACCTCTCCTCCTTTTGCAGGGCATGATGAATCTATTCAGTTTAACCTCAGGATCACACAGCCTGCTCAGAAGCCAGACTAAGCTTTCGAATTCCAGCTGCTTCACTTATTAGCTCTGGTAGTTAACCTGCCCCAATTTCTTCATCTAGGAAATGGTCATAATAGCTCTTACCCGAGGGTATAAGGATTCAGTGTGTTAATACACACTAAGTTCTCAAAACAACGCCTAGCGCATGTCCCACCATTACCATCTGCCCAGGTTCTCTTTCTGCCTGTCACTGTTTATACAATTAGTTTTGGACGTTTGAGGTCACTATGTTCTCAGCAGCTGGTCAGGCTGGTTTGCCACCGTCAACACCTGTATCCAGGACCTTTTCTTCTCCTGGAGCTGAGCAGCTTCTCCAAGTGTGCCCAGTGCAGAACTGATGTGCAGCCCTAACCCCTCGGTCACAGATGACCTCATCTTACGTGACCAGGAAGCACTTGGAGTTGTCCTGTGGTGGGTATTGTTCCCTGTGACTTCCAGGAGGCCCCAATCATGGTTCACTTTAGCCATCATACCTACTGCCTAGGGAAGCAACCAATGCCATGTGTTCTCCTCTGTGCGAAGTGATATAGTTTCCCATTCAATATCTGGAGCTTCATGGCTTTCCCAGCCCCTTCTGGATGCCCCCCTGTGTGGTGATCACTGCAATGGTCTCCCTCCATGGAGCCTCTCCACAAGCAGCCATAACCTCCAAAAGGCAGAGTAATGTCCTCACGAGAACAGCCAGGCCTGCCTGTCACTTGGCCCATGCTAAGACTGTACATGTGGTTTGAACAGTGAATGCCCTGCAGCCAGAGCACCTGAAGTGTCTGACACAACTCCACCAGTATAGCCGGCTGGCCCCAACCAGGCACGATGGGCTCGGCTGCGCACTGTAAGCATTTCCCTCCAGCAAAGCAGGCTGAAGGGAAGCAGCATCAGCACTTGGCTCTTGCAGTGCCTTGACAGTGACAGTACCCAAGTCACAGCTATGCAGGCCCAGCCCTCTTACCAGGGACTGGGCATCTCTCCTCCAGGCAGCTCCCAGTCTCTAGCTGTAAAAGTGAGGTGTAGTGGGAGCCTGAGCACCGCTGTTCCTATACAGTGACAGGCACACAAAAGACTTGGAAGACTCAGTGACAGACAAAGCCGTCCACAGGCCAGCACCTCTACCCAAGGACACATGTGTTACCACTTGGGCTTCCTTGCTGGACACAAGAGAGTGCTCTCCACCAAAGTGTACTCAGAAGGTAGAAAGTGTTCCGCGCTATGTTCCCTCCTGTTCTGTATTCATCAGATGGCAGAAGGAGCACCGGGAGCCACAGCTCACCTTCTCAAGAGAGGCCATCTTGATGACATTATTGGTATCTGCTATGTGAAATCAGTGATCAGAGGTACAAAGCAAGTGTGTGTGCTGCTTGCAATTCAGAACCCCTCTCTACACAGCCAAGAGGCACCTTCTCTTTCCTCCCATCAGTCAGAGTTCTGAGGATGAGCAGGTGGAGGTCTATGTTGATCTCAAGAAGGTAACCATCCTGGCCACACAAGGGGAGAAGCAGCCTCATCACACACACTGGATCTTATGACTCAGAAGAGAGAACACAGGGCCTGCTCCAGTGTGGGCAGTGGGGTGTCTCTCCACACCTGCTTACTGACCTCCTGTGAGAAGAACCGTCATTCTACCTCATGGCCATTACAAAAATGATCAAAATATACAGTGAATGTTTAAAAAACTTTTTGCCAGCATGACATCTGGAGTTCCAAGGCCCTTACAGCATGAAGTGCTGGGGACTGAACCCAGGTCCTTGTGCTTGTCAGGCAGGCACTTTGACTGCCAAGCTATCTCCCCAGCCCTAAATTTTTAGAGTAAAGAACACACTACCATTAACCTCCCTTAAAATATTCCCCCTCAACTAAGGCACTCTTATCCCACCATTCTTGCCACTTTTGAAGCCATTCTGGAAATCCTCTTTCCTGAGGGTCTTTCTCACATGTGATCAAAACCATGATAAATGCTGTTGCCAGGTGTCATCCAGCAGGAAGTCAGGATGTAAGTCATTGTGCTGTGCCCCTGTTTGCCTTAGTCACTGGCTCTAGCTCTGTGTGGCTTCCAGCTTTTTGCTAAACTGACCAGGAAAAGTAAAAGGTTTGAAAAGATTTAGGACATCAAGGCAGATACAGTGACACAGCTAACAACACTCACAGAGGAGGACTTCTAGAACTGCTTCAGAAAGAGGCAAGAATGGTGGGATAAATGTGTTGGTGGTAAGGAGGAAGGATTTTGAGAAGCATTCGTGCCAATGTGTCTTTTACTATAATTTTTTCATTTAAACATTCAGCATATTTTATCGTGGCTTACATTTTCGAAACATCAGTGTTAATTTGGGCAGCCTCTCTGTTTAAGAGATTGCAAAAATTAAATCGTTTTTAAGCAACCAAACAACACTTCTGGGGTTGGTAATGAACTTGTGAAATGTGCGGAACTTGGCGGTTGGGTTCTCCCCATCCTTCTTTCCTGGGGCTCAAAGGGGCTTTAGGTTGGCTCTTCACTCACTCTTATTTAGGGCTGATCTTACCAGCTGGGGACTGACCTTCTGGATCAGAGAAGCTATGAGTCCTAAAATGACCTTAGGTACTGTGGGAAAAAAAACATCACTACACACACACACATGCACAAACACACACGCACATACACACACACACACACACACACTCATATTCCCTGGGGTTCTGGCCCTGCCCTCCATCTGCTATCTGGGAAATGTCAAATAGACCTCAGAGGAGGCCCTTGCAGGGCCAGCATGTGTATGTGTCCGCACAATTGCTGTGTGACTCTCATCCTTCTCATCAGTGACTCTGGGGTCCTTAGAGGTAGGACTATACTCTAGCAGATAACACTGTCACTCCTCTCCATTCGTAAGACAATGCCCATGAGCCAGCTCTCACTGGCCTGTGGGGTCAGTCTAACCCAAGAAAGATCAGCTATTGTGTTTCTGGTTCCTTCAGACATGAAGCTCGGCTGCACAGAGCCCAGGGCTAAGGTGGCATTAAGGTCAGCAAGAGGAACAGGGCTCTGTGACTTGACCTTTCCTGCTGCTGGGAGCCCTTGATATAGCAAGGAGCTTCGTTCTCAGGACAGCAGTAGGGTTTGAGGGGTTGGGAAGACACTGAGTCTTAGTTTCCTGCATATGGTTGGGTGGAGAAGGCCCCCTGTATTTTTCTAATGATGGTAGTTAGGAATCTGGAGGCCAGGCCAGATGGCTGAGCTCTAACTCTGTCTCTGCCATATACTAACCTTGGACTATATGTGCTATGTCTGCATCTTCCTAGGGAAGCTAGTAGCAGTACCTCCCCATTGTCTGTTGTGAGGACCTCATGTTCAAAAGAGGATAGTGCCATGACTGGGACACATTATTTGTGTCTCTGCTCCACAGAACAATTGTGGTGTGGTCCTGTGTACTGACCCATGAACTCTGAGGATAAACAGGAATTGTCACTGTGCTTGGTGAGATTTACAGACAAAGGACTCTCACAGACGAATGGTCCCTGGAGTACAGCAGGTATCCCCAGGAATGTGTAAGGTCACATGGCAAAGGAGAATCAAGTTCACAAAAAGAATTGCAGCTGCAACCAACTATCTTTGAGATATGGGGGTCAGTCTGGACTGTCCAGATGGATGCAAGTAGTCACCGGTTTTTAGAAGCAGAAGAGATAGAGGAGAACCAAAGACAGGTGCATCCACAGAAGCAAGGTATAAGGAGGGGCCACCTCCTCAGCTTTCAAGATGGAAGAATGTCAAGAGGCCTACAGCTTCCACAAATCAGCAGGGTAATGACACAGCTTCCCTTGGAGCTCTCAGAAGGAACACAACCCTGTCAGCCCTTATCATCATCCAGTGAGGTGCATATCAAACATCCATCCTGCAGCATTGTAAGCCAGGAAGCCTGAGAACTCTATGTTGTAGTGGAAATGTGTTACAGCAGCAGTAGGAAGCCAGAGTACAGAATTATGACACACGCGTCCACGTGCTGCCTCTGTGATGGGCTCCCAGTGTTCAGATGGTCTGTATGGTGCTCAGGACACCCGCCCATCTTCTGTGCAAGGCCATCCTGAGGTGTGCACAATTCTCCATGCACTTCTCCCAGAGTATTTGATGCCAGCAGCACTCTGAGTCTTTCTGGAGCTGCTTGGTGAAGCCCCAGGATTTTCTGCCACCAGCTAATTCTTTGGGTTCTATTAGGGATAGGAACAGCTGGGTCAGTAACAATAGAAACGGGAGGTTTTAGAGATGTTTGGGTAACTCCCACCTATTTGGGAATTAGCACAGAATGGGATCACAGAGCCTGCAGCACTTCAAGCTGAACTCCGCTCCCTAAGACACCATCTTTTATAAGAAAAAGGTCAAGAACTAGAACATCAGTGCAAAGTGAATTCTTCCCCATCGCTGGCATGGTCATTCCAACATTCTGCCAAGATGTGCCTCCCTGTGAAGAGGGCTGGCTCTCCTCTATCATTTGGCCCTGGGCTAGTTCAGTGCCTCTTGGGCCATCCAACCTGCAGAAGCCTCCTCCCTCCCCATCCCTCTTTACCAAACACGGCTGGATTTACAACTTCTTTTATGAGACATTTGGCTCATTTCTCTCAAGGATTTTTTTTTTTCTTTAAGATTTTTTTTAAATAACATCGTTTCAGTTCAGCTCCTCTCCCTGTCTCTTTTATTTCCTCCTCGTTCTTCTGGAGGCACAGTCAGGAGGAGCAGGGGGCCGTTGCCCACAGTGAGTGGCTGAGCTTGGAAGGGAGAGCGTCAGCTGCGCCCTGCTCCTTTGATCTCACAGAGCCACAAGATCCAGACCCCAGCAAGCCGCCCAAGATTTCTCTGGGCATCATCTCCCAGCCCCTTCAACCTGAGCCCTGATTATGGTTGTGGTTAGGGTATTCTTTTGAAACAAGTGGGGGTGTTGGTCTTACAAATGTAGTACCCCTGGATGTTCTGGCCTGGGTTGCTAGCCATAAAAACAAAGCCAGGTGGGGAAAAGGGACACAGAGTCTGGAAACAGCTGGACTGGGGCCAAAGGTGCCCGCCAGGATGCCTGCCTTAAGACATCTGGAAAGCTCCTTGGCCTCCGGCTGAAAATACCCACACTTCCGGCTGCTCAGCAGAGTATGCCCAGAATGCGGTGACTCACCTTTGGTGGTTTGAAATGTGCCTGTCATACGGGCATCATCAAAAGCCCATCCTGTTTCAGATGTTATTTTTTCCACTCTCAGCTATGCAGTGCTAGAAAAGCTGAATGCTTAAACCAGTGTTTGTTTTGAGTGCAGAAAGTGAAGAGCGAATTAACTGCGCACGGCAAGTAAAAACCAAACTTGTAAGACAAAAAAAAAAAGGAACCATGTAAACAGTGTGGGGATTGAGTTTCAAAGTCCTTGTTTTCAAAAAGTTTAATGATATTTCAGCTAAAGCCAAACTGCCAAAACACAGGAAGGCAGTGTGCCTGCTTTGAAAATGCATCAGCCTTCTCTTGTAAAAGCCAATAATTGTTACTCTAGACAAAGTCAGCGCATGCAGGAAGAGCTTCCTTGTCACCACTGTGTGATTCTTCAGATCTTGGGTCTGTAAGGTGGGAATCAGAGAGGAGAACAAAGGGAAGTATAAATACTCCATGAATGGGCTGAAATATCAGGCCTGGTCTGTAGAACATGCTAGCCCAGGCAGTATAGCTGTCCTTCACGGCAGACCTGACCTGGAAAGACTTTGAATGGGAGCACCCTGAAAACTTGAAGATGTATCTGGCTGTCCAAGAATCCTACTAATCTTTGAGCCCTCACTGGGCTCCTGGCCCAGCAATTTCAAGACGTGTCTCTTTTTCCAGACTTCATTCAATTACTTCCTCCAAAAAGAGCTTCTGGTGGTTGTGTCTTTGGCTTTTTGTCTCAGCTCCTATGCCAGCCTCTTCTTCATGACCTCTAGAACTTTCTACTTTCTTGCAAAGAGATTTTTTTTTGTCCTGTTGGTGCCTAAGATTCTCTCTGTTCTTAAACCGAGCTCAAATAAAATTAAGCTTACACAAAATGAAAGCTAATGAAAACCATGGACCACATCTGGTATAGGATAGAGCAGGTTCCAGACAGACAGAGACAGGAAGGGAATACCCAACAGCTGGAGTGACTGACCAAGGTTTGGATTTTCCAAGGTGGCCACCAACTTTTTTCCCCTTTCTGAAGCCACTGGACTCTGGGTAGACTATGTCCTTTGTAGGCTTTATAGCCTGTGATCACCTCTGTCATTTTTCCTTACATGTGATCATTTCAAGTTATTTTGCTAGGTACCTGTAATATAGGTGCCATTAGAAATTGGAGCTTTTTCCTCTTCTACCCTTGTTCCTGAGACAGACATCTTTCCCTTCCTTCCTCCTAATTTGGCTGATCTTCCCCAAATATGAACCAGTCCACATAACCCAGTGTTGAGCAGGATGGCCTTTCTAGACTCCCCATGGACTTCAGAAAATAGTTTCCATATAAAAAATGCAAGATGATTGGTTAAAGTTGGATTTCACATAAAGAACATAATTTTTCAGCTCAAATATATGCTAAATGTTATATTTTAAAATATCCCATGGAACTGCTAAGCTACAGTTACACCAAAAGAAAACCAAAAAACCTGCATTGCTTGCTGAAGTTCATATTAACTGAGCTTCTTGTATGGACTATTGTACCCTCCTCTATGACCACTTCTAGCTCTCACAGTCCAAAATTTTATTTTCAAAATTTCCCAGTCCTTCCAGAGTGTCTATGTTCTGAATGAATGTGTACTGCACACGGCTCACCTAAAAGAAAGTTCTAAGGGAGACTGGAGTCCTGTCCTCTGACCCAGGCCCTGGTTGGCCTAACCTACCCTGCCAGATGTTCCCTCATGATTTCCTCATTTCTACGCTGAGGCTGGGATGCTCTGTCTACATCTCTGTCGGCCACAGCTCTAGACATGGTGTCACTCGGGGCTGTGGCCACATCACATCCCCTCTGGGCCCAGCACACAGCAGATGCATAGCACTTGCAAGCAGAGGTGGTGCCAGAAGTGAAAGCTGCCCCCAGGCTCCTGTAGACCATGTCCGTGCAGTGAGGCCGCCCTGTGTCAACCTCCAAATGCCTGGGAAACCAGCAAAGCCAGCACGCAGCTCACATGATAATAGCTTTCTCCTGTCATTTTTTTTTTCCTTTTTCCTTTAAAAATTGCTTAGGGGAAATCAACAGAGGGTGCAGGAAACTTGGAAACCAGCCACTGATGACAAACAGAGAAGCAGTGTTCTAATTAAAAGCAACCAGCTCCCAGCTCCATCTGCAGGACTCAGGATCCAGCTTCAAAGGGAGGCCATCTTGCTTGCTGGCTACAGAGATGGACTGGGAGCCAGGCAGGACCTGCGGGTGAACCTACAAAAAGGAGGGCCCCTGGTTGTCTTCATTCCTGATCTCCACCTACCTCCTTCCTTTCCTGTCAAGCCCCGTGCATCTCCAAGCTCAGTACCCAGCACTCAGTACCTGAAAGACTTTACAGACACATCTTTCATTTTCTTATCACAGACAGAAATGTCTCTCCCCAAGTTCTCCAACACTTCAAAGACAAACAATCATTTGTTTGTAGTAAAAACAGTGAAGTCCTTTTGTCTGACTTTTTTGAAATATGCAACACATTATCATTATCTACAGTCATTTTAAGGATTTGATCATACCTAAGGCTTACTTTCCTTTGTTTGGTCTGGATGCTAAGGGTTGGGCCCCTGGCTTTCACACTGAGTTACACTCCTAGTCCTTTTTATTTTTTATCTTGCGACAGGGTCTTGCTAAGTTGTTAAATTGGCCAAGCTGGACTCAGATTTGTGATTATTCCACCTCAGCTTCCCAGAGTCCTGGGATTATAGGCATGGACATTGTACCCTCCTCTATGACCACTTTTAGCTCTCACAATCCAGGGCTCAATGTAAAGGCATAGCCTAGGTCATCACCAATTACAGGGATGTTGAATCTTCCATGGTCCACAGAAACAAACTCTCAGCAATGTGCTGAGGTTTGTTGCACACTTACTGTGTGCCTGGCATTGTGTGGGCCAGGATTCAGTGGTACAAGAACACACAGGAGCCTCAGAAGACCAGCTCTGGAAAGTGGTCTTTGCACACTCACTCGGTTCACTGCTGGGGCATAAGGTGGCTGCACATCTACCACTGAAGCAAGGTCCCCAGCATCTCCTAGAGGCATGGGAGCCAGTGTTTCATAAATCAGATGAGGCAGCCCCTGCAAAAAAGCCTGTGGTGACATATAAGGAGCTACAGGGACAGGTACATCATTGAGAGAGTGGCTCATGCAACCCTGATGAGCTCTTTCTAGTGGTGAGCACTCAGGAAGACCTGTGGTGATCAGAAAAAGCAGATGGGATGAGCCCTCCAGTGTCAATATTTGCTCCAAATGACTCCAAGGAAAACATATAGTGCTGTAGGCAGTGTTCATTATACCCAGGGACCTGGGGAAAGACCAGCAGGAGGCAGGACTCATCGCCCTCAATAGAATGGGGAGGGGAGTCTCTTTTCCTTATTTGGTACATTGAAAGACTAGATCACAGCCAGGCTTAGCAGGGCACACCTGTCACCTCAGCACTCTAGGAGGCTGAACCAGGAGGATCATAAACTGTAGCACCCCATGGACCACTCAGCTACATAGGAAGACTCCGTCTAAATAAATAAGCTGCAGGAATACGGCTCAGTGCAAAGGCTCCACGTTCAGTCCTTAGTATCTCACTCCAGCACACGTGCAAAGATGAGATCTAAGCTCAGATATCCATAGTGAGAAGAAATGGATGGTGAGGGCAATATGGTTCCCAGCTGCCTCGGGCAGGTCCTGTCCCCTCCGGTTGTGGCAAGTTTCCCCTCCCATTCTCAGAAATTCTCTTCTTTGAACAATATACAATATGCCCTTGAAAAGCTGAACAAAACAATTCCCTGGAAATCCCTGTAACCAGGACTGGGGGCCAAGGGTCTGGAAGAACCCGGGGCTTAGGGGTCTGGCCCAGAGCCAGCCCCTTCCATACTGTCGTTGTTTTCTAGAAGGCTCCTAGTGCTCCTCACTTCAGGCAGTTTTTATCAGCTCTTCCCAGTGCACCGTGCCCATGCTTACTCCAAAGCCCCAGCCCCCAGACCAAAGATGTTCTAAACTCAAATTAGCAGTGTTTCACTTGAGAAAATCTTTCTGATACAGGCAGAGCCTGCCTTTGCCTCTCCAACAACCCTCCACAATGACATTAAGCATCTGTCTGCTCTGCTCCATAGTTCATGATCTTAGTACTCTGACAGAAACATTTTATAGGGAAATGCTGCACAAAGCTATCCCAGAATCACTGTATCCCAAGGGAGGGAAGGGGGCCCAATGTGGCAGAGAGGACTGAGTCTCAGAGCTATGGGAGCTCCAATTCTACAGCTTTGGCAGCAGACTGGAGATCTGAATCTCTCTGGGCAAAATAGGCATAAGATTGACAAGACTAGTCTAAGAAACCAAACAGGAAGATGAGCTACCCTGGTTATCTAAGACCCTTCTGGTGTTAGCACTGAAAGTCCCAAGAAATCCCTTTGTCTAAATTGGGATAGGTGGGCATCTGGATTGTGCCTGACAGTTTATTGGTGGGCACCAGATGTGTTATAGCTCTTCCTCTTTTTCCTGAAGTATGGTGATAGGTGAGTTATGTATCTGTCTGTGGGTATGAAGCCTTCCTAATGCATTTACAATCATCTCTGGGTACAACTATTCTGTTAGCCAGGTTAGTTCTGAACATACGAGCAAGAATAACTAGGTGCACACCCTGGGAGCCCCTAAATATTGAATACACCCATGTGTCTCAAGTGTGAATTTCAACATATCACCCTTTGCTTGTGTCAGCAGAGCTGAGCTGGCCCTGGAGACTGAGCTGAGCAGCTTCAGCTTGTAACAGGAGTCACTTTCTCCTTGCTGAGTAGGGAGCTCTGTGTCTGGTGCTATTTCACACCCTCCAGATGTGGTGGCCACCAGAACCCTCTCCCTGCCCTCTGGAAGTGGGGCTCCTACCCTAGAGGGAGAGACAGATAACCAGCTGGCAGCGCTCAACAATATAAGGTCAGAAGTGTTGAGATATGTGAAACAGAACTAGGAGACTAGGACTGGTGAGTGTTGGTATGTCAATAGGCGAGCTGGGGCAGCCCTCCTTCACGGAAGGCCCCGGGAAGAGGCTGAGTAACCATCTGTGAGACGCACCATGCAAGGTAACGGTCCCAGTTGGGCCCTGATGGATGTATTTGCAGAAGAGATGGGCTTTGGAATGGTGCTGTTCTGCTATTGCAAGATATCTGACACCCAGTCATTTTTAAACAATAAAAATTTGTTTCTGGTGGTTCTGGAGTCTGGGAAATCTAAGATCAATGAAGGCTGCTCACCACCTCCAAGATGGCACCACTGCTGCTCTTCACCTGACAAGGTGGGAAGAAAGAGCCAGAGGGTCCTTCCAGCCATGAATAAGGCCCTAGTGGCCTCAGTGAGGGCAGAGCCTCACAGCCAGTCACATGCTAAAGCCTCCCATCAATGCTTTCTCACTGGACAACACTCAGCAACAGCAGCAGTCGCTGTCTGCGATACGCCTCACCAAGGATGTCTAGGACTGCCTCAGAAAGTGGCAAGAACAATGAGATAAGTGTGTTCAAAGTGAGGGGGGATATTTTAAGGGGCTTCATGACAAAAATGTCTCTTACTGTAATAATTTTTTAAAAAGTCTTTTAAATACAGGCTATAGTGTTAGATCAACACTTGTGTGAGGTCCCTTTCCCCCTGATATCTCTTCCCAAATTGTGGAAGCACCATAACCATCAGTTTCCATGGACATGCATATGTACAATTTGCCCAAAATATATAGATTAAAACTTTTATCTCTTTCCACTCTGGCTTTCCCTCCATACACTTCATTAGCTTAATGTTGTATTGAAGTGGCTTTGAATGTTTTGGGAATATGATTAAGGGAAAATTAAATTGGGGAAACATGTAATTTTGATTTGCTGGGACATTTATGTAATTTACAGTTTCCAGTGTATATGAAGTTATCGCTAGCTGTTTGGATATAGAAATGGCTTCCAAAAATATCCCCTTTTCCCAACCTCTGATGACTCATGTGGCATTGCCACAAGAGGTCCAAGCCTGAGGCCACCCCCAACATAAGTGCCCCTAAAGACATCCAGGTTGGCAGAAGAGCAGAAAAAACTTATAGTGGGCAGAGCCAGAGTCAGGTCAGTAATGAACCCTTCCCACTATCAGGTATATAGATTTACATGGAAAATGTTTTGTTTTTGTTGACTTTAAGTCAAAATGGAAGTTCTCTCCTGTTGGGAATCTATCTGCTAATGCAGCAGATATAATCATCAATGCATAGGAGAACCTCAGGGAGGTAAGGTGAAAACAGGGTCTGGGCTGACTGAAAAGTAGGAGACCAGGTGCCCTTAGTGAGGGCTCATGCCTTGTGTTGGGACACACCATCCTAAGAGAATTTGAATGTGTGTATGTGTGTGTGTGTGTGTGCACATACGCGTGCACACACGTTTGTACATGTGTACGACACCCTATAAACACACACACACACACACACATAAAGTTAGATATATACAGTTCTATAGTTATAATTTTTGCTCCACAGCAATGGAATAGTCAGAGGACGCCACTGAAGTGATCAAATTTGGGATTTCTGTTCAGCCTCCCACAAGCTGAGCTTCCGAGACCTCTGTCCATGGTCTCAGAGATAATTTGATTACCTGCGAGTCCGGAAGAAGCTCACGTATGACCACGAGAACTACAGTCACTTTTGCTGAGTGCCCCAGCTAGGAGCCCTTCACCAGCCCAGAAAACTTGGGACCCTTAGGGAGTGAGATAAAGGGGAGTTGCTCCAATCTCTGTGAACAGGTAAGAGCAAGCAGGACATGATGGGAAGAGAGGAGTGCCACACACACACACAGACACACATGCACACACACACACACACACACACACACACACACACACATACAGCACAGCACAGGATGCCCGGGCCAATCTGTGAATGCCTTTGAGTGATCTCACTCACCCAGGTGATAAAAGCCATTCTGAAGATGCAAGGAAGGGCGTGGGGCACGGGCCGGCAAGGGGGTCACTCAGCTCCAGCAGTCCACACCACTCCGAATAGTTGGAGAATGCTGCACTAATTTTAACTCTTGATTGCACCTGCTCCAGTGTTGGTTTGGCTGACAGGCTGGAGAATTCTTAAGGTTGAAAAGCAAATAATAACAGTAATGTTACTAGTCAGGGGTATAATTTTTATTTAAATTATGTTCCCAGGTATCTATGAAATTAATCCAAAACATAATCCTCCCTTTTTTTCTTACCACACAAGATAAGTTTGATCTCAAGGGTGTGCATGCACACAAACACAACAACTTCACCTGTGGATGATGCACAGAAGCAAGGCAAAAAGCAAAAGATACTCGCAAGTGGACAG
>PVKN010015341.1:0-18567 GCA_004027915.1 Capromys pilorides | reverse complement strand
TTTCATTTCCCACTCATATTCTTCCCTCAACATTCAATTTATTTTAATTATATTTTTATATATTATAGTAATATACCTCAACCATGATTGTTTGATTCATCTACTATTATGTCTATATATTAGAATGTCTATTCTGAGTGATAAGAAAATTTATTTATTTATTTATTTATTTATTTATTTATTTTGGTGGTACCTGGGATTGAACTCAGAACCTTGCACTTACCAGGCAAGCACTTATTCCACCGAGCTATGTCCCCAGCCACCTTTCGTTTGTATCAATTGTGAAAGTTTTCACCACGTTGGCTATTTTCTAAAGTCCTCTGTGAAGTTGCTAGGTATTTGGATTTCAAGTTCATTTTTGGAGCTTGTGACCGCTAATTTTTAGGCTTTTTCCATACTCAAAATGTCCAATTGCTTTCTTAGCTGCAGCAACTTCTGGCTTTTTTCCTGGTCAAAATTTTCCCTTCAAACTTCTGTCCATGTTATTCCACTGAATTCTAGTGGTGGATTTTGCTGTATTTAACAACAGTGTGATCCTTAAGAACAGGTTTAATTTGGGGAAGAGGAAAGATGCTTCTACCTACATTTCTATCATTGAAGAACAGTAACTTTACTGGGCTGCTTGCAGCTGTATACCTCAAGAGAGTGCTAATACAACATCTCATTCATGTCATGATTTTTTATATTATAAAGTTTGATTCTTTAAAGCTTTATTTGTCTTATTATCTTGCCACAGGACACCTACATTATAAACTGATTGGAGATTTAGATGAGTTATATTTCTTTGGTTTTTCTATTCATTTTTTTCCTTTGCTATGTCACCTTTCTCCGTTCTTGTCCTCTATTCTTCTTTCTTCTTTTCTTTCTCTCTCTCTCTCTCTCTCTCTCTCTCTCTCTCTCTCTCTAGATTTTAGGGAAGAGTCTATAGGGTGTTCAGGGTCTCACTACTAGATCGGACTCCTAGTGATCCGCCTGTTTACAGCCTCGCAAGAAGTAGGATTACAGGCACACGCCACCATGCCCAGTCTTAATTGCAGTCTCAAAGCGCCCTGGGGGCGGGGCTGGCATGGCAGACCTAGGGATCAAACTCCAGCCCCTGCGCCTGCTTGCTTGCAGTCGCTTTAATCCACTGAGCTATTTGGCCGGCCCTATTATGCTTTCAGAAGTATATGTTGACCCTTTTTGCTGCTATTAATGTGACTTTCATCTTCAATTTTTTTCCGTTGTTGTTTGAGTTCTGGAATCTCTCAGCTAGCTTTTCATCATGTTCTGCTGTCTTATCGCTTCTACGTTATACTTCTATATACATTTTGGATTCCTTTGAACTCTTGAGCCTCAAGAGATCAACTTGTCTTTAATGTCCTTGATTTTCTAGGGTTATGTTGACCCCAGTGATCACCTGCCCTGTGATGTAATATGTACATTTCATATTCTGCATCTGGGCTTTGTTTTCTGTTATTTATTCTTTCTTGTAGTGTGTGAGAGGAATCACGCCTGCTTGCCTTACTGTTACTTTGAATGGGGAGCTCCTATTCATGTGGTCAGCTGTTTGGTGCTGTATCCTGTAGTGAGGGATAAACGAACAGAGCAGCATTAACAGGCAGACTTGGTGTCAGTCTCCAGTCACTTCCAAATCGTGCACCTTTAAAATTTAGACTGCTTTAACACAACAGCAACAACAAAAACAACAGCACCATGAAACAAAATGTGTTGCTCATACCTCTGAAGGCTAGAAATCGGAGACAAGAAGCCACTGTGCAGCATGGCCAGGTCCAGGTGAAGGCACATCTCTGGTTGCCAGTTCCCAACTTTTTGTATCCTCAGTGATTGGAAACAAGGTGAGAGAGCTCTCCCATCCCGTGGTATCACTGTCGCAGCTCAGTTAGCTCCTAAATGCACCCCTTCCTAGTAACATCTCATTGAAGGTTAGGAATTCACATATGAATTTTTTTTTCTGTATTCAATTCATTATACCAAAACTATACCTTAAGAATGTGTCTTTGTTTGGGGCCAGCAGAATGCTCCAGAGTTAAAAGTGGAGTATACTGATCTGCAGTTTTAAACTAGCTCTTCTTAGCTCTGTAAATTTGGTAGGCTACTTCTATGCTGAGCCTCAGGCTCTGCACTTTTCAAATTTATGAAACAAGAATACCCACATCACAGGGTTTTCTTTTCTTTCTTTTTTTTAATGCAGGGTCTCACTGGTTTGTTTTTGTCGTTGTTGTTGTTGTTGTTTTAATTAGTACAGGGTCTATAGGGTCTCACTACACAGGTCAGACTTCTGGTAAGCCTCCTGTTTTCAGCTTCCCAAGTGCTGGGATTACAGATGCGCGCCACCACATCCAGTTGCAATTGTGTCTCAGTGCACCCTAGGGGCGGGGCCAGCACAGCGCACCTTGGATGGAACCCTGGTCCCTGTGTCTGCCTAAGCAGGAGCTTTAATCCACTGGTTTATTTGTGTGTTCATTCCTTTGTGCAGGGTTTCATTGGCAGGGTTTTCTTGAGCACTCAGGGAGATCATTCATGTACAGCAGTTACTATAGGACTAACTAGATTACAAGCACCTGACAGCAATTATTACTAGAACAAAGTGCCATTGATACAAAGATTTAGTTACTTACATTACATTACCATTAGCAGACCACATGTGTCAATAGCAGGATCCTTGACTTCTTCTGTTTCTCCTCTGTGAGGCCACCTATTCATTTCCAGTTGATGCTTCATATCATAATACAATATGGATTCATTAACATATAGCTTTGGACATGAGTCCAAGATGGATCTCATAGGTTTTTCTTAGGATGGGACTGGGCTATGCTTATTTCAGTATTCCCTTCTGGAGGCTCCATTAGAGAACCTATATCTTTGCCTTTCCAGTTTATACTGGCTCCTGGCACTCTTTGGCTTGTGGCTCCTTCCATCTTCAAAACTAGCTGTGACGCTGTTAAGTTTCTTTCATAGTGCTTTCCTTTCTGATCCGTTTCTTTTGTTTCTATCTTTCCCCTTTAGGCATCTTTGCAATTACTTTGGGCTTCCTTCCTAGGACAAGATAATCCCTGTCTTGTGGCCAGGTGATTACAAACCTTGATTCTATCTGCAAACTTCTTCCCTCTTGCTACATACCCCAATATATTTATAGGTTTCTTTATTTTAGTTATTTATTTTTATGTATTTGGTACAGTTTCTCACTACACAGCTGAGACTCATAGTGAACTTCCTGTTTTCAGCCTCCCCAGCTCTGGGGTTACAAGATTTCAGGCATACCACCATGCCCAGACTTGGTGGCTGGCTCAGTGCGCCCAGAAACAAGGCCTGCACAGCATGTGGTGTCAGGGATCAAACCCCAGTCTCCACCATTGCCTAGGCAGATACTTAGTCTGCTAAGCTATCTCTCCAGCCCTTAAAGATTTCAACATTAGAATATAGCACATTTCCAGGAACTACTTTCTGCCAAAATCATCCATCTAGTTTTTCAATAAATGTCTTTCTTTCTATCAGAAGTGTTTTACTGAGTTGGCTGAGAAGATTTCCATATAGCTACACTTGGATCCTAAGATAAGGGCCACAAGATTTTGTCTTTCAGCATATGTAAATTTCTTTGGAGAATTTTGCGTAGGATATAACTTCTACAAAGCATAAATCTCTGGGTTTCCCCTTCTGGCTAGATCTGGTTTGCTCAAGTCTGAGATGCCTTCCTTTATAGCCTGGATGTTTTGATTGCTTTGTAGTTTGGTTCAAGATGAAGTTTACTGCTTTCATTATCTTTTCTGTCTTTACTTGATTTCAATAAGGCAAGTAAAGGTGCAATTTCTTGTTTTTGTAAAATATGTTCGTCTACTTTTATATCACATGTATGAGAAGTTCCTCGAAGTGTCTACAGGTAGTATGTTCTTTTCTATCTTTCAATTTGAATACAGTTTTCTCAATAACACTAATTATATAAGTCACTGAAAGTTTTGGTGTTATATTTAAGAGATCAGACATCAGCTTCAAAGTGTCAGAGTCCTCAAACACTCCCTGACTTAATTGCATGTTTCATAAGCTGCAATCACAGTTCTCTTCTGCTTATTTTCAGTATATCATGTTTTCTATTTCTTACTGATTTTACTTTCTTGGAAAAATGAGTTTTATAGTTAATCTCATCATGTGTGACCATAGATAATTATGGTCACTTGATTTTTACTGGTGGGCTATATTGTTGAGAATGTCACATGTTATAATGTATACATGTCACATGTTCAAAGTATAACGGAGGCTTTGATCACTTATTGCATTCTAAGATATGTTACCTGTAATTGCTTAATTCAAAACATATTGTGCTCAACAGCTTACAAGAAGCCCAAGTTTCTTTTGTCTGGGAAGTAAATTATCCCCTAAATAGGTGACCCTGAAGCCTCATGAACTAACTGTGCCTTGCTCACTTATTAATAAGCATCATTTCCAAGCAACCAAGATGTATTGAGTTGGGAGTCCCTAAGTGCAAGAGGGTCCAGAAATAGCTTTGACTTTTCCTTTTTTTAATTTACCTTGTGGGGCTATGGGGAATGAGCAATCCTTTAGACTGTCAATATCACCAGCAAGAGCACCACATGAAAAGAGGATGGGGAGGGAGGAGGGAGGAGAGGAGGAGGCACTGCTGAGAAGATGGAATATCTATCTGACACAGAAGAGGGTCCTCAGAACTCTGCAGAGCTGAAATGTCAAAAGCCGCCACTGAAAAAGAACTGAGTCATCAGACTTTTGACATTGATAAGACCATACTACTTATAATATGTGTGACTTCTAATACTTGCAACTACTATATCCATCAACTGCGACACTTTCTGTTTCTGTCTTTACTCTGGTGAGTTTACTTTATTAATTATTTTTATAAATCTCTGCTCATGCTATTGCTCTGTTTTATTTTCTGCTTTTTTTGTTTACTTTCATTCAACAAAAATATGATGTCCTTAAAATCTTGTATCTGGATAGACTCTTACAGGATTTTTTTTTTTTCTGTTCACAGGATAGAGTGCAGCATAGTACCGAGAAAGTAGAAAACAGTACAAATATGTTTCATCTCTTCAACAAAATTACAAAGTAGATAAGGCATATTGTAGATACTAGTATAGAATCATTTCATTATAATTTTATAGCAAAGCACAGACAGCACTTCCACAAATTGCAGAACCATATTCACATGGCAAAGGATTCTTTTGCAGTTTTATTAAATGTTGTACTTCTTAACTGAAAGAGCAAGATGCCACTGTTTTCATGGTTTCAGTTTATTTTCCAGTATTTTCAGGCAGAATTCAGACTTTGACAATGTTATTGCTAAACTAAGCATGAATTTCTCAAAGAGAGGAAATTCATCACAATTGCAAGAGAAGCATGTTATCAGAAAACAATAAAAATATGGAACCATAGGAACAGGTTTAGGGCAAAGCACGTTTGCACTGCTAAGAATCTATGCACCTTCGTCCACCTCTAGCCTACTCTATTTACCCATATGTATAGCATACAAAATAAACATTGACACAAAGGTGATTTTCTGTTCATTAATAAATTATTTATGGGGAATGCTGCACATTTAAGCATATTTACATAGACTATGCCTGTAGATGTGTTTAGAATTCATATCTTGTTTTTGACTTGAGGAATGAAGCAAATAAACAGAAATGTCTTAAACGTGCTCTGTCCAAAATGGTGGCCGGTACCAACCAGGTCAATTTGGTCACTGAGCATGAGAAAGGAGAGTAACTAAGCTGAGGAACTAAATCTTTAAATTTCTTTTATTTTAATTTAAAAACTCAAAGAATTATAAAATAATTTGCTATCAAAGACATGCCTTTTTATTATTTTGTTTTGGTAACAGGGATTAAACTTGGGACCTGCTGCTTGGTAGGCAGGGGTGTATGTGCTTATCCTCAGCCCCTCAAACACAATTTTTTTGGCAATATATGACATCATTTCCTATAAGCTACTGAAAATTGAGCACCCAAATTATTCCAAGTTAATTTAGAAGTGCACAAGGAAAAAGCATACATTATGTTCTAAAGACCTAGAACAAAATATTTAATAATCATTAATAATTTTATTACTGATTACAGACAGCAGTTCTGTGAATAACATAGACCAAAGGATGTCATACACTAAACTCACGGCCCCAGAAAATGTTACCATATTTGGTTATAAGGATCTGTATGTGCCTGTTTAATGATTTTAAGATGAAGAGATTGTATGGAATTATCCCAGGGAGCCAGAGGACAATTTCTCCCACTAAGCTTGTGGTAACATATGACAATAAATCATGAAAACTACCAAGTTAAGTGCAATATAAAATTAACTTCACTCATTTCTTTTTTAATGTGTCTTCTTGAAAATGCTATTTTTTTCCATGTAACTCTTATTAAGTTTCTTTTGGATGACTCTTGTCTTAGACTATCAACTCTACAGGTTTTTAAGAATCATGGGCCAATTACCTCCTTGAGCACCCTAAGGAGAGAAAAAGAAGCTGTCAGCTCTCTGGGAAATGAGACCCAATGGCCTTAGTTCTGTGTGCTCACATTTTTCACTGCCAAGCTACATTTTTTTTCTTCATGTGTGAAGTAATAGTATAGACCAGCATCTACGAAAATTAAGTTTTACCTGGAGTTCATCTGCTTCCCCTACTAATTTGAATAAAGATGTCTAGTAAATATAAATCCATTAAAGAAGAAGATTTCTTTTTGTTGTTGTTATTGTTATCTTCTTTTGCCTCAAAATTTTCTGTTAAGGACAGAGCAAGGAGGATGAACTGAAAGTTTATTCTTTGATGAGTCTAACAAAGATTACAAGGATAATAAAAAAGAAGGACGCTAAGAGATCGATCTTTTCTAAACATTTTCTGCCACAGCTGGATTTCCCTTCCTGAATTTTTATTGTGTCTCCTATATGAATGTGGTGCAATCAAAAACTATAGTAACTCTTTAAAATGTTTAATGTATTAAAGTAAAAGACGCACTGTCAATAATGCTCCTCAAAGTACTTCCTCCTATTTGAAACAAATTTGTCCATCATTCTTGCTATTTTCTGAAGAAATTCTAGAGGTCTACTTTTGTGAATGTCTAGAGCTGCTCTGCTTCATTGGCCTCAACATCCTGACTCTATCCTAAATGCTCAGCCTCCATGTTTGTTTTGACTTGGGGGAGAGCTGAAAGGCACATGACGTCAGATTGAGTGAAGAAGCAGGAGGACAGACTGTATCACTTTTCACAAGCCACTTCTCTATTGCCCAGCACTTAGCAACATTCTGTATACATTTTGTATCACATCTCTAAAAGATATTTGCTAAAGGGGACTTCATAAGCTGTTTCAGAAAGTTGAAGAATTATGGGCTAAGGGTGTTCCAAGTGAGGGGGAGTATTCTGATGGGGGTTTAAAGGCAATGTGTCATTTGATACAGTAAATCTTTAAAATGTAAACATTCAATGTGCATTGTGATTACATCTCATATATAAGCAATTGTGTTTGAAATATGTTGTGTCTGAATGGTACCACTCTCAGAACACATAACCATGTCTTCTTCTACTCCTCCTTTCTCACCCCTTCTATATAGCACTGACTCTAATCCACTCAGTGGATCTATGTGATACCTCTTTTAAAGATTCCTCTCCACTTCTAGAGCTACTCCAGTAGCAGCCCCAATTGACTAATCATTGAGGTATGATTGACATGTAAAAAGCTATACATGTTTAATGTATACAATTCTATGAGTCTGGGGATTTGAGAGTAAGCATACACTATGAAGCCATTAACATCACAAAGGCCACTGATATATCTATCGCTTTTTTAAACGTCCTCTCACCACTTATTATTATTATTATTATTATTATTATTATTATTTTAAGCATTATGATTAATAGGAACTCTTAACTTAAGATGCATCCTTAGCATATTTGAAGTGTCCAATACAATATTGGTAACTCTGTGCAGGCTACTGTGTAGTAGATCTCCAGATATAGTTATTCTGAGTATTTGTTCACTGGAATCAAACTGAGCATCTCTGCTCTCCTGTGCTCTTAATAGTCTTTCTCACAGTACTTAACATGTTGAAACAACCTAAATGTCCATTAATGGATATGTGGATTCAGAAGCTGTAGTACACACAACAAACAATTATTTAGCTTTAAGAAAGAATAAAATCTTGCCATTTCCAACACCATGCATAGACCAGAGAGTACTAGAGTAAATGAATTAAAGCAGACCTACAACAAATGCTACATAATCCAGTTCCTGTATTGCATATGGAAGCTAAAATGGTCAAACTCCTTGAAACTAGAGGAAAACGGCAGTTTCCAAAGATGAGAGGGTGATGTGGGGAAAATCAGAATTAAGGAACACAAACTTCAGTTATCAAAATGCCTTTCAACTTGGTGTTACTATAAACATCTCCATACACTGACCTGGTGCTGGGAATCGAACCTAGAGCCTTTGCACTGAGACATGTGTCCTGCACTTTCTGTTTTGGGGATGTGTCTCATTAAGTCATTAAATTTCTCAGGCTGTAGTCAGTTGTAGCCTTCCTATCTCAGGCTCCCAGATTGCTGGGGTTACAGCTAGATAGCACTAAACTCTGCTCTTAGGAATAATTTTTCCTTCTGTTGCAATGTAAGCATAAGTTCCCATCCATAATACTTTCTGTGAAAGTGACATTTCTCTGCTCTGTACTTCCTACATTTTTTAAGGAATTCATCATAG
Source organism: Capromys pilorides (assembly GCA_004027915.1). Taxonomy (NCBI): domain Eukaryota; kingdom Metazoa; phylum Chordata; class Mammalia; order Rodentia; family Capromyidae; genus Capromys; species Capromys pilorides. The sequence goes on along the minus strand of PVKN010015341.1, from coordinate 9,849 downwards.
TTTACCTTTTTTTGCTACCAACAGAGTGGGAAATTTTTCCTAATAGGGACTCCCATATGTGTTTCTTGGTCCTGTTTCCAAACATACAACCACGGTAGATAAGACAACTTGTAGTGAGCCCCAGGCCACTCTGGGTTATGGATAAGAGAAATGCACGTAATTACTGTGAACCAAAACTTCCTGGGAGTGGAAGTCAAGTGGAAGAGACAGGACAGTCAGATGCAGCTTCTTGAATCGGAGCCAGGCTGGCGCATAGGGGTCAACAGTAGAGCTCTTAAGCAAAGTGCTTGACCACATACAATCATTAAAGCTCCTTCGCTCCCTTCCTGCTGGGAAACCCCTACAAAAGGGATTTGCTTTGAAAGGAAGAGGGCTGCACACACGATTATTCTTTCCTTCCAAACCCCAGGGGTAGGTTGCTAGTGATTACTTTTGGATCTATTCAGAGTAATTACACAATAATCCACAGCCACCTATAAATACTATGTCATTACATGACATTGTCCTGGTAAACTCTACTGGGTTTCCTTGTTGGGTAATTATAGCTCTGTCACAGTGCAAATATTAGTGGCACCAAGAACTTCCAGCATTATACTCATATCTCAGCTGCAGGATGCTTTCCATTTGTAGAAACATAAACCACCAGTAGGCAGCAGGCTCTGAAGTTTGTGGTGATGGAGATGGGGTTCTTCCCATCTCAAGGCATGGTGGGGAGATATCAAAGTATTTGACCTTTATTTTCTCATAAATCAAGGGGAAAATTATTGAAGTAAGGATGCTGTTAGATATTAATGCTAATTTCTCTAAACAACAGAGTAGAAGACATCAACAAAATACACCACAGCAATAACTACTGGCTTCAAAACAAGAAGGGGAGACATCTCTCTGCTCTGTACTTCCTTCATTTTTAAGAAACTCGCTATATTTTGCCTTATCTAGCTTCATAGGCTGGAAAATTCTCACCTTCCAACAGAGTTAGTGATTTTCATGCTGACCTTGACCACTGTAACATGTCAACTTAGAAGAGCACTTATTTTATTTTCTCTACTTCATACTTTTCTTGTTTCTGGGTGCCTAAAGCAAAGCCTTGCATTAGATACTTCATAAATAATTAATAGGAAAATAGAAGGTGGCAGTGTGATTAAGGGGGATAAAGAAGAAAAGAAAGTAATAAGGGAGGAGGAGGAAAGAACAAAAGGGTAAAGGAGGGAGAGTGAGAGAAGAAGGAAGGAAGGAAAGAAGAAAGAGAGGGAAAGATAAGAATGACGGATATGAACATATTCACTGTGTGTATAGAAGAACACTTAATGAGATATACTTTCTTCACAAAATTGTGTATATACAATAGACACTATAATATACACAATATCTCTGAAACTTACCCATTTATGTAACTGCAACTGATATCCACTGAATAATTCTTGGTGACTACTACTCATTTTTTTGGCTCCTTCTGTATTTTTGTACAAAACTGGACACTTCACACTTCATGAAATCAAAATCTATTACAAAATATATATACAAGACTACTATGATACTAGGATCAAAAATAAAACAGAGACAAACATAACAGAGAAAAAAGTATCCATGTATGATCATCTATGTGTTGATAATTATGGCAAGAATACAACATAAGTAAAAGGATTATTTTTTAAAGGCTTTCTGGAATAGCAAGCTGAGAAAAAAATACATGAGAATAATTTCAGAGGACTTACAACAGTTACTGGAGGGTATATCTAATGAAACCTTCCTCACCCTGAAAGTATTCTTCCATTTAAGCCTCCCAGAATAGGGGCGAACTATAGCCCAAGGACAAGGAACCTCCAGACCCAATAATCATTTCTCCAAAATCACTGGGGAGGGCGTAATAATATTGATGCAATTATTTCCATATTAGTGACTCAGCTGAGCAGCTTATGCAACCAGAAAAATTGAAGGTCATGGAAAAACTGTGGAAATAAAAGATCAGTATTTGTTTTTTTAAAAGCATTTTCTCAAATTTGTACAGGTGGTAAAAGATGATTTCATCCTGGTATATCATCTTCAAAACTTTAAAACTGATTCACTTTAAGCTTATTTCTTGTTACTGCTAAAATTAATCTGTTTCAAAAAAAAATAGACTGGCTCACCATCATTTATGAGCTCAACATTTTCTTCTGAAATTCATCTTCCAATTGAGGAATAAGGCTTAAGGTAAAGGAGACATTAGGATTTGTTGTAGATTGGGACATGAAGCTCTCCGTTTTTATTTCATGTTGTGGTTTGTATTTTTAATTGAAGAATATCAACAATAATGAACATAATTTTAAAACTTTCAAAAATGTTTCCACCTGGTGGAATAATATCTGTAAAGATAAAAGAAAATTTTTGTGTCTAGGAAGAGAAAATTAAAGCAAATCTCTTTTTCATCATGAGGTTTCACCTTATGTGCATTGCTAACATTTTGACAATGAACACATTGTTTCTCATTCATGTAATTTTTTCCTTTGATACAAAGCTATTCTGGAAGTCTGAAATATTGTTCAATGGTAAAAATAGTGAAATCGTTGATTCGTTGTGTCAATTTGACAAGTCTATAAATAAGTTTAATCAAGTAACTCAGCAGTTCTACATCCAAGGATTTGGAGGACATGCCCTTACCACTCGAGAATGTTGTTTGTCGTGTCAACTTGAGAAGTTTAGAATTTTAACCAAGTGCCAGGGAAACAGCTCAGTGGAACAATGCCTTCCTGGCAAGCATGACACCCTGAGCTCATTCCTCGGACAAACAAGCAAACAAAAAAGCAAACGAGATTCAATCCCTGGGCCTGTAGAAACAGCCCCGCCCTTTGGGTTTGCTGAGGTGGCAATTGAGACTGGGGATGGTGGCATGCACCTGTAATCCCAGTTCTTGGGAGGCTGTAAACAAGCACATCACTATGAATCTGATCTAGTAGTGAGACCCTGAACACCTTGAGATCCTACCAAAAAGTTTCAGTTACTAAGCAGGGGGCCAGCGTCTTTACTTTGTAAATATTCTCATCCTGTATAAAAGGAAGACACAGAAGAAGGCATAGAGATAGTGGTACACCCACTTCAGGATGGGTAACTTGTGTAAATATAAGGGAGGAAAAGAGGCTTATTCTCGTGAGGAACCATGTTAGACTTTACAATCTCCACCTTGACCTTTTTGCTGGCATTGATGGGAGCAGTGTTCTATGTTTACCCAGCTTCCAGACAAGCTGCAGCGATTCCAGGGATTACTGTATCTTAGGAAAAAGAGGGCAGTCTGCAGATACTGAGACTTGAAGAAGATTGCAAGAGCTCCTGGATAATCTGCATGAGAGATACAGGCCTGTGGTCTCATTCTGGCTTTGCAAGTACCTTCTAGTTAGCCTTGGCACTGTCAAGTTACTGAAGCAGAATATCAACCCCAACAGGAAACACACTACAAAGATTTGAAAGATAAATAGGAAGTGAATATGATGGTTCTAGCCTATAATCCCAGCGCTGGGGAAGCTGACTCAGGAGAATTGCAAATAAGCGTCTCGCCTACATAGCGAGAACTGTCAACAAACACCAAAAGAAACAAACCAACTGAAAACTAGTAAGAAAAGAGAAAACTTTCACATACATTGTAAAAACCAATAAGGAAGTAAAACATCTGGGCATGGTAGCACACATCTGTAATCCCAGTGTGATGGTTGAATGATTGTGTTATTTGGAAAATTTAATTAAGAGATGCTTAACTAAATTGGCTCTGCCATTTCACGTGCTAGGGTGAGGAAGAACCAACCTAAATGGCTTGTGTCCTGGATGATGTAAAGAGGAAATGAGGAAGGACAGATTTGTTCCTGTTTCTTCAGAAGAGTTCAAGCCTTGCCTTTCACCTTGACTATCATCTCTTGACTTCCAGTGCAGACTCTTTGATATCTTTCCTAAATCCTTTGACTTTCCAGCAGAGATTATTTAGCTCTCCACTGCATACCCATCAGCCTCCTCATACAAATTTTTATGGGACATTGAAGTGAGCTCTACACTTTGTACTAAATCTTTCAGTCTCTGGGGTGCAGAAACCCTCTACCTGCTTCTTCATCGCACTCTGTGTGTGACCATTGTAAGGCAATCTTGGTAAGTTCTTATACATTTGTATATGTTAGGCTGTATCTGTTTCTCTAGTAAATCACTGATCAATACAGATTTAAGTTTGATACCAGAAGTGGGGTTGTTGGGGTGAGTATACCTGATCATATGGTTCAAGAGCCTGTGGGAATGGCTTGTGTGAAGAGATTGGAAATGTTCAAAAATATTGCCTAGAAAAGTGTAGATGGAACACTTTAAGCTATCCTCTATGAGAGACTGTGGGCAGAGCTCATAAGACCAGAAAGTAGATAGAAATGTTGATGGTGATGACCAGGCTTGGCAGATTTCTGCTGGCAAGATGGACTGCATTGGCTCTTGGGACACCAGACAATGTATGTTATGGATTGGTCAAAAATTTATCTCCATTTTACTCGTTTCCAAAGACTTTCCCTGAGACTAAGGTTAAGGGCAATGGACTAATCAATCTGGCCAAAGAAATTTCAAGGCAGGTGAATGCTGAGGCTGTGCCATGGCTACCATTAGGGCTCTCATCTAGATTTATGTTGTGAATCAAGAGCACAGATCCAAGCATAATGATTTAAAACAGTGAATTTGTCCAGAAGGGAAGTCGCAACAAAGCTGTGGAATGAAAAGTTAGAACAGGGGAGGCCTTGATTGTTAACAAGGAATAGGAGAGCACAAAAGATGGGCTAGGGGCAGCATAGGAAACAGTGGAAGTCTCCACTCTTGCAGCCTCAAAACTGTAAGAGTGAAAGACTTTGCTTTGAGGAGAAAGCTGCAGAGCACCATATTCCAGAATGGCGGTAGCCACAATTATGTTTGAGAATTTGTACTCAGAATTGGATTCAGAGTGCCCAGTGATTTAGGCACTTGACTCCTTGGGCTAAGAAAGAGAAAAGCCTAGCTACTGCTCCATCATCCATGTGGTGCTGTTTTTAAGTACATGCAGAATGCGAGAGTTGTGAGGTTAAGAAGGCTTCCATTCCTTTTGGACTGTACTTACTCTTGGGTTATTACACTAGTGAGACAACATAATTTTGCACATGCAGGTCTGATTTATTTCGCTTATGAGTATGGTCTCTACTTGAACTCACTTACCTGTAAAAGATTCAAGCTTATTTTTTGTAGCTGAATAATATTCCATTGTGTAAAAATTCCACATTTTTTTAGTCATTCATCAGTTGATGGACTTTTGAGTCTTTTCCAACATTCAGCCATGACAAACAGCACAGCTACAACAAGGCCACACAGAAGCCACAAAAGAGGAAGAATCTGTTCAATAGGAAGGAGGGACTGGGATGAGAAAAAGGACAAAAGAAAGCAAAGAAAAATATATACAGGGCGATTATACTGCTGGCTCCTGCTGATCTATTGAAAGAAATAGTGCTTAATTTTTTTTCTTTTTTCAATCTTTCATATTTATATCTGGTAATCTAAACAACTATTTTGAAGATAATATTATTTAATACAACAACCATTGTCAAATTCCCATTTTGTTTAGTGAAATTCTGTATTGTTTCCATTTTTTTCTTTTTATTTTACCACTTTATATTCTCTTAAAAAATGTTTTAAAAATATTTCCACCCCTACTTCAGAAGGCCTGTGCAATATACATTGAATCAATTACTGGGAATGTACTACTAATGTATTTTGAAATTGTCACATCATAATTTTTTATTAAAAGTAAAAAACAAAACAAAAAGAAAGAAAGAAACAGAAGGCCTGTGAAGCCAGGCTACATGCCCCTGAGAAGGCAGTGCCTGAAGCTTTGAGGCTGAAGGCAAAGATGCAATGAAGTTCCTAGACATGCAGAGAGCCCTGGAACATATATTGTCTGAAGGAACCTCCAGTTTGAAACAGGGTGGACACAAGACAGAAGTCATGGGAGCCATATATGCCCGATGTGCTACGGGGTGGAGCCAGGCAAGCCCCTGGGAGCTCATAAGTTGTCACAGATTGCCTCCAACACTGTGCATGAAACTGCTGGACTTAATGATCAGCTTGCTGGAGGGTGCACTTGCTTTGATCTCATTCCTTTATATCCCCCTCTTCGTAACTTCTTGAATGAAAATGTTTACTTTGTGCTATACAATGTTGCTATTGAATATTCAACTGTTCATTTGCAGAGTTTTCAGCCAAGAGTTTGCCTTATACCTGGAGGAGACTAGGGACGTGGAAGTTTCAGCAGTGTAACTGAAACAAAGGCTTGGACAAGGACTTTTCAGCAGTGCAACTGTGGCAACTCTTGCGGATAGATTAAATGTCTTTTGGGGAACCAGGGACAAAAAGTGTGATTCTAAGACAATATAATGTTGACAGACTTAATACTGGTAAGGTTTGTTAAATTTGTGTTTAAGTTGTGAACTAATAAGAAGTAGCTTGTCTTTGTATTTGGAGAAAGGGTTAAAAAATGTGTTCGATTCATATGTTGACAGGGGTAGATTGCAAAGACTGATACATGTGTCAACTGGAGAACTCTAGAGGCTTAACTAAGTAACTCAGCAGTTCTACATCCTAGACTGTGGAGGACCTGTCCTTTCCACTCTAGGATGTGTTCATTGTTCCAACTTGAGAAGATTAGAAGTTTAGCTAAGTGACTCAGCAGGGGGCAGGGTCCTTACTCTGTAAACATCCTGAGCCTATGCGAAGAGGAGGGCACAGTGATGGTGGGAGTGCTACAACCACACCAAGAGGGGCAATCTGCATGCAGCATAAGGCAGAGGGATTGTTCCCCATTTGCTCTTGCTACTTTGCTTCACTTGGTCACTTGAACTGTTGCCCCTGTGAAAGGCCGCTCTGCCTTGAAACCAGCTAATTATGGAATGAAATCTCCAAAAAATGTGTGCTAAATAACATTTTCCTCCTTTAACTGTGTTGGGTATTTTGTTCAGCAAGCAGTAGTGCGATTAACACAATTAGTAATGGGTACGTATAAAAGGGGTCTGTTAAACATTTCATTACAAAAAATCTTCATAAGAATTTTAAAAACTACTAATGATTATAAAATAGAATAATGTCAGAATTAGCTTAGATTTCAAAATTGCTGTAAGTACTTCATATCTGTGCAATATAATTAAGATCTAGACAAATCAAGTGATTTATTTCATTGAAATAAATAACTTAAAGTAGAAATATAAACCTTTTATAGACTGAAAGCTACTAATTGTATATTTTCAACATTGAATATTCTAACATTATATATTCTAACATTGATAATGTTAGAAAAGCAGGTTACAGAGGTAGAATAAAACTTAGTAGCTACAAAGGATTAGGAAGGAGGGAAGAAAAAATTATGTGGAACACACAGAATATTTAGAGAAGTAAAACTACTCTGAGTGATGCCATACTGGTGGTGCGTGTCACACATTTGTGCAGATCCGCAGAACACGTAATACCATGAGTGAGCTCTAGTGTAAATAATGGACTTCGGGTGATGACAGTGCTGCGCTCATCACTTATGACAAATACAGCACTCTGGCTGGTGATGCTGGTAAAGGCAGGCCATGCACACAGGGAAGCAGGCAGTGTGTGCACAGCTCCATTCATTCCAGCTTCTCAATTATGCTGCACCTAACTATTCTAAAAGCAGACTATATGTGCACATTTAAGCCTGCATATGTACTTACATGCACGTGTATATAAATATTTACGTATATAGAGAGAAGTATTTTTAACATAAAATGGGACATAAAATTTACTTGAAAGCTGAACTATTTTTTTCTGTTATAAAGAAAGAGATACATCCTTTTGGGGGAAAATCGCATGTACTGAGTAACATTTTTCATAGAAGATATATGCAAGCTTAGGATAGTCCTTTTATGGCAATTGTATAAGGTTTTATCCTTTGCAATTTAGGGGCCAAGGCTCAGACTGTTTGAAGAGGGATCAGACTACAAATCAGCATCTTTTAGATCCTTACTGTATGATTCATGGAGCTGATTTTTTCTTTGACTACACTCCTCTTAACTGAGATGGAGTTGCTGTCCCTGCCCGAAGAATCAGAAAAGCCTGGCCATTACCATTCTATTACCTTCCTCTAGTGGGTGAAGAGCAGCTGTTTCCTACTATAAAGAAAGTCTTTTCCTGAAATACAGGCACTCCTTTGAGATTTTAACATCTAGAGATAGGACCAAGACATCCCCTGTCTTAATAGAACTTGACCAGTACTCAGAACTCAAGGTAGCCAGTTCATGGCCCTTCCAACCTAACAATGACTGTTAGATTTTCAAATACAGAATCTGATTTCTCTTATGACATCCTACGTTTACATTAAAAGACAGAAGATTGATAATAAGCATTAAAAGTAGGAACCTGCAGTTCTATTCTGGTCCAGCTTCATCCTGACTTTCTCATTTTAATCAAAGTGTTCTCACCTTAAGCTGAGAGAGGTAGTCACCTTACACCAGCTCAAATTTCACTGACCCGTCTTTATATTCCCCTTTCTTGCTGTCTCCTAGTAAACACAGGTCCACGCAAGTTCACACATAAAAGATCCCGCAGCAGTAACATTTATCTTGTACATGTTCCATTTATCTTTGGCAAAAAGCTTCAGACCCAAACTATCTTAAGTGATCTCAAAAAGACAGTGATAAGTACCTTCCCCCGTCATTATTGCTCCATTTTATCACAGTGGTGATAGCAGTAATGGTGGTTGTAACCCCCATCAAGTCCATTTAACATGGCTCATTTTCAAAAGCCACTCAATGTCTTGTGACAGTCTGGCCAGACAGTATGAAAAGATCACTTAACCCCAATGATCTGAGGAAGACTCTGAGTGAGGAAAGAAGGGCCCACAGTCAGAGGCGAGATGGCAAAGGAAGAAAAGGAATAAAAAAGACCATTGATTTTATGACAAGGGGCAGAGCCACTGTCAAAACTGAGCTGCACAAATTGAAAGAATGTTTCAATTAGCTGTTTGCAAGAGAAATTCCTCAGAAGTTGAGATTTGCTAGCTTCTATTTACTGTTGGCTACTTTTATTCTTTAGGGCTTATACATTTATTTATCTATTTATTTGTCATACTAAAATTAGCAGTTACTATAATTAAAGAGTACCCACAATAACCTCAAGAAGGTGTCTTAAGAGCTTCAAGGATCTGGGTAGCGACCCCCAGGCGAGAAGCTTGTCTACACTGCTGCTTTGATGCCGTTTTCATGTCCCCTGAGTTGGCCCAGAATTGCTATTTGTGTAGCAGGAGCACAAACTGCTACCAAGGCACACTTGGTTATGGCTGAGTACTAGGAATGGGTAGAGAATGAAGGGAAAAAATGAGCCAGTGCTGTCCCCCGCTTCACATCTCTTGCTTCCTAAAAGCATGATTAGCTGCTAGGTTGGCCCAAGGGCTGTCAGACTAGAATCAGAAATAGCCATAGCAGTAGCTCAGCTCATGAGATATAGGATGCTGGAGCTACGGAACCTGGTTCGAAACTCATCTCTGCCACTTGCTGGCCGTATGAGTTGAGATTTTATCTCTTCCATGTCCTTGTCAGCAAAATGGGAATAATAAGTCCTATTTCATAATAATTTTGTACAATTTAAAGCAAATAAATTCATTTGAAGTTTTTAGCACAGTCTATATAGTAAACCTTCTAGACTAGTAATTTTGATTGTAATCATAGATGATTAATTTTCTGAATGTAGTTCTAAATGAATTAATGTATCTTACATACCACAAAATATAAATTTTGCTATAAAATAAACTTAGAGATTATTTTTAGGTGCTCTTGATCTTGTATTGAAAAGTTCAAGCTTCATTATACACAGGTG
>PVKN010015340.1:0-18568 GCA_004027915.1 Capromys pilorides | reverse complement strand
CATGGGCTATGTTTCAACTGACAACAAAACATATTTCTTTTACAAACTTACTTTATTGATTCCCTAAAGGGAAAATTGTACATTATTACTTGGATTACCCACTCTTCAAAGTGGATGAAAGTCAGTAAGAAACCTAAAATTGCTCTTGAACAATGAATATGTTAAACTTGATCATATAAGAAAATATCAAAATAAAGATGACACCCTAGCTTTTAATCCTGAAATGAAACCATTGGTCATGTACAAAATATCTACAGGAGTATGAATTGCTTGTCACTCAACTGTGGTATAAAACTCTTTCAAATTCAAATGAAAGTTCTCCAGGACACCCCAGGCGGCTAGACAGTGTTGCCATTTACTTTGCTTTAGGAAATAAATGTCTACTTGGTTAATTTCTGATAAACAGGACCACTTGATTTGACATAGTAATGTAAGAAAGAGGCGTTGTTTTCTCTCCCTATACTCACCAAGCCAGCTTATGACTGCTTGGAAGGGGCATTTCTACATAAAGGTACATTTCACAGAAAACAGTGAGTGGACTTACATTGCCCATACTTCTTGGATATGAACATCAAGACTGTTGAGCAGTTGTATGATTTCTAATATACTCTTGCATTGTCCTTTGTAGGATTTCTGGTCTAGAATGTACACAGTATTGCTTAAGATAATGGTTCTCAGCTACCTTAATTCAAAGGACTCTTAAGTGGTTCAAGAAAAATTAACAGCCTTACCAGTGAACATTTATGTCAACGAACATCACATACTTAGTAAGACAAGTCTCAGGCTCCTGGTATGATAGCAAAGATCAGTTCATATGTTGCCATTCTACATCTTGAACACAAAATGTGAAGCCATCTACAAGCTCCTATGACTTCTTATCACCAAGGGGCCTCTTTGTGTACTTGAGCACCTCAGTTTAGAAGAGCTACATTATAGGTGTCGTGAGCCCTACACATCAGACATCCCTTCTGCCAAGAGTGCAAAAAGTCAACTGAAATCATTGGAAATGTGTACCAGTTAGCGAATCCTCACAACCATGTTTCCTGGTTCTTGCCTGCCTGTTAGTCAAATCCATGCATGTCAATTCCATGAGCTTCCTGCAAAATGGCTGAATTATGGGATGATTTCTCAGATTAGAGGGCTTTTCTCTGTGCTATCACAGACATAGCTCCCACTACCATGTCTTAAGGAAGAAACTTATGTTTAGACTTAGAAAAGACCCAAGCATGGATATTTACAAAGAAATCTGAAGCACTATATTGAGTGCTTTATACACATTATTATATTTTAAAATTAACTTTAACCTGAAGAAGTTTCCTACTACATTGTACAAATAAAGAGACTTAAACATCTAAAGTTGAATACTTCTCCCTATACAATATAGATGGAAGGATTTGAGTACATGTATAGTATTCCAATCTTATTTTTCTACCATGGCATATTCTAGGGAAAAAGTATTAAATATTCTTCCTATGGAGTTAAATAATTCTCTGTACATACAGAAGTCAGTGATCGTGCAATGGCTATATTCTGAACTTCCAAACAAAGTGAATGACATTTTTAAAACTTGCTCAGAAGTTGAGGTTGAGTTCTATATGGCTTGCTATCCCTAGAATTTCTGCCTAACAGCTTGGCAGCATGGAAACATAGCTGGAAAAACTCAGGGCAAAATTTTCAAACCAGATTATAAACCAGTAGGAAGTTGCCAAGAAAGAGTGTACTGGTAAGAACGATCCTCAGGGGAATGCACCTGCTCCAGTTTTGAACCTTGTGGGCCTTCTTCACATTGGAAAGGCAGATAAAGAGGGAAAATAATACAGGTCATAAACTTTGACCTGGAGAAAGAAGCACTGACAGAAAAATAAACGAAAGAAAGATAAAATTTCTATTCTATTTTAAATAGATCCAAGAAGTAACTATACTTTTGGTTAAAAAAGAGTAACAATGAATCAGATGGTTATACCATACAGATATACGAATGACATTAATATTACAAGGGTTGGAAGGGAAAATTGGAGAATATTCCCTTATAGAGAACGTGTATTACAGTGAAATGGCACAGTGTTTTTTAAAGGCTGGTTTATGTTTGTTTAAAATATATAGCTTTTTAATAGATGTATTTTTAATTAATTTTATGTATATTATGGCTAGTTCAGCCTGCCCTGGGGGTGAGACTGGCACAATATGTGGTACCTGGGATCGAACAGCAGTCCCTGCAGTTGCCTAAGCTTGCCTAAGCAGGCACTTTAGACCACTGAGCCATCTCTCCAGCCCCTAGGATATATATTGTGACAATGTTTGAAGTGGCCACTAAATTTTTAAAGAAATATAATTGATTGGTTAAGAGAGAAAATATGATCATATAAAATTTTCAGTAAAACCAAAGAAGGGAGAAAAGGAGAGAGAAAAAGAAATAAACAATGTGACAATGGGAAAATAGTGCAAGCCTAGTAGATATAAGTTTAATGATATCAATAGTCACTTTAAATGTGAATATATAAATATACTGATTAAAAGTCAGAGATAAGTAGAGTGAATAAAAGACAACCCTTGATTTTATTTTGCCTATAAAAAATAAACTATAGTTAGTCAGTTAGCTATTAGTACTGCGGATCAAACTTAGTACCTTATACTAGCTGGGCAGGTGGTTATGCAGCTGAGCTATTTCCCTAACAAAGACATCTGCTTTAAATATGGACTTAAATAGGTTAAAAGTGGAGTAATGGAAAAAGATACACCATTCTACCTCCATTCAAAAGAAGGCTTGGCCAGCTTTATTATTTCCCATCAAAGTGACTTCAAAACAAGCATTTTATTGTAACTAAGGATGTATATTACCTCATGATCAAAGGGCAAATTCTCCTAGAAGATTTAACAATTCTAAATGTGAATTCACCTAAGATAGTAGTGTCAAGATTTATGAGGTGAACTGTACCACACTAAGTGAACTGTACCACACTAAGTATGATGTTTCTAGTTTGGAAAAATAAGAATGGAGAACTCTGCAGTTCTTATGTTAATTTGAAATTATTTAAAAATTAAAAGTTTATTTCTTTGGTGGGCAGACCAAAATATATCTAGTATATCCACCTCAACTCTGAGGTTCAGTGATTCTACGTATCTGTCCAGCAAAGCAAGAAATAGCAGAATTATAGCCATTAAGAATATACATATGCTGAGGATACAGGACAGTACTAAATCATGTTTCTAGCATTCTCATCATATGTGTACTTTATATTTGTAACTTGTATTATGTTTTCTATTTTAATAAGCATATGGTTGCATGTATATCTATGTATAGCCATAGTATTACTCCATAGGAACGTTCAACACAATATTAAGAGTGGTTGTCTGTGGACAATATAGACAATTTTTAGCTTCTTTACTTTATTTGTTAGATTTTAAAAATCGTGGGCCAAGCAGCAGGCATGGTGGTGCAGGTCTGCAATCCTAGCACTTGAGATCTGTGAGCTCAAGGACAGCCTAGGCTACATAGTGAGCCCCACCCCCAAAAAGGATGAGATAAAAGATTATATGCAAAATAAAAAAATCAACAATGTTTTGTTTTTGAAATAAATGAGTATTCACAATGAATATTGTCTAACTGAGCTAATAGTTCTTCCAATAAAACAACCCTGAACTCTGCCATATTTAAGCATATGAAATTTATATATATTTTCCCCTCAGATTATAATATTGGGACAGAAATAAGACAAAACAGACAACAAACTCTCACTTTGTCATCACCCCTCCTATTTCATATAGAGCCCAGCACCCTGTGTAGACATTTCAGGCACGGAAAGGGTGCGTCCAGTGGCTTGTCACTACTGCAACAGAATACCTGACATATACAACTTACAGGAAGAAGGATTTATAGTGGCCCATGTTTTCCAAGGTTCCCGTCCATGGTCCCTTGGTCCCATTGTTGGAGGCCTCCAGTGAGGTCGTACATTGTGGCAGGGTGGACTGGGTAGACAAAGCTACTCACTTCAAGGGGCCCAGAAGCACACTGAACATGGCAGAGCCTCGCTGGTGGGCTTGTTCCTTTTGGCTCCATCCAGGTCCCCAGTAGACTGACTCTTCTTGCCCACATGTAGAGTAGTTCTCCTCTCCCCACCTACTGTCCCACATGCAAGTCACCTCTGGAAACACTCTCAGAGACAAGCAGAAGTGTGCTTTACTAATCTCTAGATGTTTCTTAGTGTAATCAAGTTGACCATCAGTCATTACCCGAGGCCCACCACAGTGAGATTCTGGACAAGTAACTGCCTCGATTTTCTCTGCATTAAATGGGAAGTCTAGGCTGCTGTCATCTCTAGGTTTCCTTCCAAAGCAAAATTTGAGATTCTCTGTCTGTTTCAATGAATTAGGCAGAAATTCAGAAAACAGCAACCTTGGGGAGATTTTGTGCCTTATCCAACTTCTTTTTCATCTCCTGGACAGTGATGGAAGAGTGAGATTCAGGAAATGTCTGCTCTGCAGGAATTGGTTCAGAAAGCTTTTTCTGGCAGTTTTAAATAATTTATTATTTGTGGTTAAATTTGTTCTTGCAAATTTGCAAAGGCATAGACAACTGAGAATGGTTAAAGTATAGGAGATAAATACAAGGATAATTCTTAAATTGGTTTTGTAAATTTTCTATAATGTGCAGAAAATATCCTGTGTGAAGCGAGCATGTCGTTGCATGTGTGTCTGTCTCATTGTACCACTTCTGTGGTGGTGAAATTAAGAATAATGGAAAAGCCTGATTAATGGCCCACATGCCTCAGAGCTCAACTGAAGCCCCCTTTCCCTCATCACTGACTCTGCCTGGTCTCGCTCAGCAGCATTCTCCAGCCAGCCTGCTCCTGTCCCACAGGGTCACTGATTGTTTGAAAAGTCAAGTTCACCTGGAAGAATCAATTACAGTTTGTACTCATTTCCTGTTGCTGCTGTAACGAATTATTTAGTAGCTTAAGACAACACCAATAAATTATCTCCTAATTCTGGAGGTCAGAACAAACTGGTCTCACTGAGCCATAAGTCCATGTGTCAGAAGGGTTGTATTACTTTTTAAAGGCTTGAGGGGTATCATTCCCTTCTGTTTCCAGTTTCTGGAGGCCATGCACAGTCCTTGGTTCATGCTCCCTTTTTCTTCATAGACAGCAGGGCAGCATTTCCATGTCTTTCTGACTCTAACCATTCATCATCTAAAATAACATCTGCCTCTGGCTCTCTCTGTCTCTGTTTCTGTCTCTCTGTCTCTCTCATGCACAAACACACACACATACGCATACTCATAGAGAAACACACACACACACACACACACACACACACACACACCTATACCCCTTCTCCCCTTTTTTAGCAGAGTGGATATATCTGGTTTTATAGCCATCACTAAATGATCCCCCTTTAGTACCAGGGTACCAGTAACCTCTTGGCACAAAAAAGTCATTATTTTCCCATTCTAAAAATATTCCTGTTTTAAAAAGTGTACATGGGCACATTGGATTTGGATTATAGCTACCTCAGACATAAGCTTTGGTGGAACCAACTTAGATTTAAATCTGGGCTCCATCATCTAATATCTGGGTCACTCAGAGTGAAGTGCTTTTTATCTTGAGCTATGGCACCTCTAACTCAAGCACATTTTCTACTACCCCTATATGGTAGCCTACCTCCCCTGAGATTTCTGTACAGGAGAGTTAAGGGTGAATATCTAGAACTTTTAAAATTATACTGTAAGACACATAATTGAGTTTCATAAACTTAGTAGAAGTAAATAAGCAGAAAACAAATAAAAGCATATCATTTCAGTAGGTTTTATTCATGAATATTTATCTAGTTTTTCAAATGAGTGTGTATGTCAGAGGGTGTTATAATTCTCTTCTCTAAAGATATTTTCATTACTTATTTCTCAGAACCAATAATAACACCAACATGCCTTTGAAAAATTGCCTAAATTACAAATAAGATATCCAGGTGATAAAATACTATGCAGATTATAAAATATGATGTTTATGAAGAAAATTTATTATTAACACACGAGCCCCTCCTTCTTCTTAGCCAACCTGGTGTCTCTGTGATTCTTTGACAGTTAGCCAAGTTGTGTGTTGCCCATGTTTCCCAAATGTGCTCTTTCTCCTTCCTTTAGTACTATATTTAATTTGTAAAAGGTTAATGCTTAATTAAGAAACTAGCATATTAATAGCAGAAAGTCTATTAAGAATGATGCAAAAAGCATAACTTCTTAGCACAATACCTTCATCTACTCATAATTTAAAAAGCAGATCATATCTTGATCACATTTTGGGCCTCTGGTCTCTCACCACTTTGCTCTCATTCACTCCTTCACATTCCTGCATTCCAGTATTCTTTCACCAAATAATAAGTCACGCTGACTAATTAAAACATTTAAAACAATAATATGTATGAATAAAATGGAGTGAGAAACGTATATCTGCACCGACTCAATCTTCTGAAATAATCACTATGTTATTGCCAAACATTGATTTCCCATTTGTGAACACATATTGAACATCATGCTACATTCAAGCACATTTACTTGACTTATTTTTAGTGGACATATAGTAATCTATTGTGCGGTCATGTCACAGTTTGGTTTCTTTGCTGCTGAAGAGAACAAAGTGATTCTTACTTTGCATTTATAATCCCATGTATGTTTTCTGAGAAGTAATTATAAAGAATAAACAAATATCTCTGCAATAAGCCTTCTAAAACACCCTTCCTTTAAATTCCATTGTTTCTTGAGCTCTTGACTTACAGGAGTTAGAGGAATGTACTGAAAAGATTTTATTTAGCTGCAGATTGTCAAAAATGTGTAGATAGTTACCAAGTCACCACTTCCGTTTTGCTTTACCATTCCTTAGAGATGGTAATTGAAAAACTCCAGTATCTCATGACCAAACTGGACGTGAGAGGAGAGGAAGCCCTGACTGGCTTTTTAAAAAAGTGCTTGCTAAAACTATTACTGCTTTTATTATATAAGAGAATATACATATACTGATGTAAATATATGTAAACAAGGTGCAAATGTGTTCCACTGCCTATTTGGATCATTCAATTTCATTAATCCTTAACACACATTTCATTAATTAACAATTTACAGTATATCTATTAAATGTGAGGTACCAAAATGCCATTATCATTTGTAGCACTCTGAAATTTGTTCTAGAAAGCCATTCTCACACAAAAATATTACCATCTATAAACTAGAGATGATACAACACTGAACTTATTAGTAGTTCTCACTGTTTGCTCTCTCTTTCTCTATCTCTCTCTCTCCCTCTCCCTCTTTCCTGACAAAGTCTAGCATTCATTGAAGTATCATTTAACTGTCAATTCTTACTGTCCTACAACTCTAAGATTAGTGTTTTTTCTTCTCTTCCCCATTCAAGAAGTAGACATGATGTAATGTGCCTTCTTAAGCCTCTGTACCAGTGAACTCTTCAACTCCTTCCTCACCTAACCAGCATTTAACATCCTTTCCTTTGTCTCTAGCAAGTTCTCTCTAATCCATTTCACCTGTGTTCGATTTCCTGGTAAAGACACAGTCTGAACACTCTCACCAACACAAAGAGCTGCAGAAGACGTTGGCCTAAGGACCATGAAGAACATTTAGGTTGCTACAGCACATACAAAAAGGTTCTTGGCAAACAGTTACCTTTGCAGTTGGAGTAGAACTGCCAGGACAAATGATACTCATCCTCTAAAAAACTGGTCCTCACCATCCCCTCCACAGCCCTCTGCCTGCTGCAAAAGACTCCATCCTGAACTGCAAGTCCAGTCTGTTCCAGCAGGAAACAGTGTGGTATTTGACTAGTTGCATAACATTTTCATAACCCACGCCTTTTGTTCTAAGGAGAAACAAGCTTTCCTGATCTGAAGGAAATACTCAAAACAGGTGACTGGGTCAGTGCAGCTCCTGAGACAGACGAGTCACACTGATTGAGATGCCCTGTCTCTGTCCATCCTGATGATGTCCTTGAGCTCTACTTTGAGCTAGACCCTAGGGTGGAGAAAAGGGACATGAAGATGAAAATGTCACTTTCCAGTATCCAAGAATCTTGTAGACATTTGGGGTACACAAATGCAAAACAACTGGAAGTCCCTGTGGAGAAAGGTGAGGCCACAGAGGGAGACAATGGTGCATCCATAGGATTTGGGGAATGCTTCACAGGTACAATATCTGTGACGGGCTTTGAAGCATGGGTAGGAAGTTTTCTGATGGGTGTGAGCTGAAGTGAAACTTGGGTCTGTGAGAAGGCCACTGAAGCCAGAGAAGTGCCACATGCAAAGCCACGGAATGACTGAGCAGGAGGAATGGTGCATTTGGTGACCACCATCAAGAAATTGATTAACAGCAAGTGCTAATAAGGTTGCAAGGAAAAAGGAAGCTTTTCACCTTGTGGGTAAGAGTGTGAACTAGTGCAACCACTATAGAAATAAGTATGGCCGTTCCTCAGAAAACTAAAACTAGAAATTCCATTTGAGCCAGCTATTCCCCTTCTGGGTATCTTCCTAAAAATGTTAAAGATATATTACAGTGATATAGGCTTACTCATATTTATGGCAGTGAAATTCATTGTAGCTGAATTTTGGTGGCTCCCTATATGCCCATCAACAGATGAAATGATAGCAAAAATGTGGTATTTACACACAATAGAGTTGTGTCGTCTGTAGACCATAATAGTAAGTGACATAAATCAGACACATAAGCTTAAATGGCACGCTTCTCTTATAAGAAAAACCCAAAGTATAATTAAAGAGCAAAATAAAAGACAGCAGAGAGGTGAGAGATAAAAGCCTTGGCAAAAGAAAAGAGGATCAAGAGATGGACACAACATGGAAGAGAAAAGAGGTGAAAGCAGGCATTCGGAATTTCTGGGCACATGCACTCCACACAAGAAACGGAAACCTTGTGTTGGCAAATTAAAAATAAAAAACAAAAAGAGTCTACGTTGCTGAAGCACAGCATGTGAAGAAAGAGAAGAGATGAGGTAGGCAAATGAGCCATGGTGCCTGGGAGTCACAGCAATAACCGGGAATTCAGGTGTCAATGACTGGATTTTAGAGTCTGAACTTAGTGTACTATTTGTAATTGTAAGTAAAAGAAATTGAAGAAAATCACTCAGAATATATTTTGTTACTCTGTATGCTCAGAAAATGGGGGGATCTGGCTCATTAATGACCTCTCTTGGTGGGGTCACTGCTTAGCAACTGGCAAGTAAGTTAAACAATTAAAGTACATTAAACATTGAAGCTGTCGTTAGTACACATGAAAGTTCCTTCGACAATTCAGAAGGCTTTTCAAGACTTTAGAATGTGTCAGACTGTCAACAGTGTGAATATCATTCTGGATAAGGACCAAGGTTATTACTGACAAGACCTGCTGTGAAGGAGGTGAGTTGAAGGTTCACTTATTTAAAAACCCACATACATTTTATTTGATTTATTTTTTCTTCACATACATTTTGGAGGCTTTTACACCTTTATGTGCTGGGAAGCCTCCTGACAGATTGAATTTGGACCAGTGTAATACATGAAGCTCTGTGCTAATAATGTTAATACAAACAAATAATCTGGATAAGGCACATTTCCCCACGTGATCTAGCAAACATATGGTCTTGTGGTTGAAACTTGGCAAGTTAATTGTCATAAGAACCCTGAAAGGAAAGTGGAAAGAATTGGTAATTTTATCTCTAGGTCAGACCTCTGTCCTTGGTATTTCCCTGTTCTGCTAGGCGTGCAAATCCTTCAAAGAGCAGCTATATGCTACTGTTAACATCTTTCCCCAGTGACATTGCCCCAATGGTTATAATGTGGTCTGTTAACTAATACTGAGTTTACAGCTCCAGCAAGTGCTTTCACATGCATTATCTTGTTTGCTCCGAAGGTCCTATTTGATACTTTGGATGTAAATGAAAGTTTCTCTGTTTTGTTTGTCCCCAGCACCATGCAAGAAACTGGGGCTTGGAAAAGTGACTTGCTTTGCCGAGTGTCACATAACCTCAAATAAAACTCATGCTTCAGTTCCCAACTCTCAATAACCTCTCACAAGACCCTAATGCTTTAAACACCATTGGGCTTGTGATTAGTACACTGTGTAGCTACATGATCTCCACAAACTCATCATCAGCCTTCAGAGCGCCCAAATGATGTTTGCCTGGATCCATGTCAATCTTCTCAGCCAGTATCCTGAAAAAATGACTGACTTTTTAAAAACAGAATTGTTTTCCTTAACTTTCTTTCTTTTACTTTGTTTGTCTAGGTTCTGTCGCCAGTCTCTTGGACTCTTGCTCTAACTGCCAGCAACCTAAAGTTTCATGTAACATTTTCATGATTTCTCTGTCTTCAGTTTGTGTTTTCTGTTTCCTTTGTTTCTCTACAGACTACACAGCAGGTGGCAAATGATATTTTAATATTACGTTCCACTCAGCGCTATGCTCAGTATCCCAGCTTTCCAGTTACATATGAGAGAGGATCAGTTACTGAGAGATACATGCATAGCGCTAACTGCCTCAAAGAACAGAGACAAGGTTTGGAGCTATCCCTTTCCATATCTGTAAGGAGACTAGCTTAACTTTAACTGTACCTAGTTATTTATTTCTGGGTCAGAGTGAAATGGAAGAAAAAGCCATCTATTCAGTTAGGACAAAAATGGGCATCCTAAGGTAGGGGAATGTGAAAGAGCTACTTATACACAATTCAGATTAAGTAAATAGCATATGAATATAAATTATGACCAAGAGTAAACCAAGAGCATGTGTAGACATATGATGAAGAATGTCCTATCTAAGGACAAAATTGAACATTTACGAACAAAGCGCTAACCACCATGGAGTTCAGTTGGATAGAAAGTCCATACTGGCTGTTCTAGGATGGAAGTCAACCCATGAGATGTTTAAACAATAAGAAAAAAAAAAAAAACCTTCCTTTTGGCTTTTTAGGATGCATGTATAACTACAAAAGGCAAATTTTACCAAATGCATAGATTCAGGAATAGCTACCTGGGAGACCAAGAGAAAAAGGAGGCAAAAGCAAAGAAGTGTAGAAGCAAGAGAGGGTAGGCCACATAAAGAGGATCAAAAAGAGATGCATTCTGGTTTAGTTAAACCAGGGTCCCATAGTCCCCATGACCATCCCCGCCTCATCTCTAATACTCAGCATACACAGTACCCTCCAGCTACACTAAGCTAAGTAAACATCCCCAGATCTGTTGTCTTCTCACCATGATTTTACATACATACTTTTCCTTCTGTTTGACATGTTCCTGGTTGGTCCATGTATCAGATAGTTTTCTGTTACTATAATGAAGCACCTGAGAACAGGTAATTTTTAAAGAGATTTATTTGACTCAAGTTTTGGAGGTTACAATAGAACAGAATGATAGTGGCTCTGGTGAGAGTTCCTTGGCTACATCAGCTTATGATGGATGATATCACAATGGTGGGAGCATGTATGAAAGGAAGAGAACACATCCTCAGAGATGTGGGAGCTAAAGAGGCTACAGCAGCCAGTCATGTTTCTTATAACAACCTTCTTATGAGAATTAACTCAGAGTCCTCACAAGAGCTATCTTCATTCCTTCCAAGGACAATGCCCTCACCAATATAAGGACCTGTTACTCCTCACCTCTGGAAGGTCCCACCACCCTTCTATATCTGCACACCAAGGACCAAGACCTCAACACATGGGTTCCTCAGGACACACTCAAAAAATATCCAAATCATAATAATCCCTTTGAAAGCCATCTAAGAATGAGCCAAAGCTTGGCTTATAGTTCATTTCCTACTTATACCTCTCCTTGATACCTTACAAACAATTTATTTGTGCACTCTCTACGTGCCCAGCACTGTTATAATTTAGCCACATTTCATCTTATGGTGGATCTGTTACTGTTTATTTTATTTTGCTTATGAGGAACCTGAGACATAAAAATAACATACCATTCTGTAGGAAGACTCCGAATCCAAGACCAGGTAATTGGGCCCCAGAGTCTGTATTCTTAGCTACTCCACTCTGTGCCTCCACAGGTTGCTTATGTGTCCCTCCCTGACACATCTGCTGTACCTTGCACATATTACTATAATGTCACCAATGATGCAATCAGTAGTAATCACTAATGGTGATACTCTAATATAATATCAACTTTTTTTGTGGTTTTCACTAAAGATTCTGCACAGCAGAATCAATGGCTTCATTGTTTTTTATTAATAATCTTGCACTTTCATAGCTCCAGAAAATGTCTACCTCATATTTTTATCTGAGTTTATGGCATACATTTCATTCATAATTAAAGCCCAACTGTGGAATTAACCAAGGTTTATCATTTCTTATTCTCATCACAAGAAAGTTTTGTTAAGTTTTCCTCCTAAAATTGTGTCAAACTTTCCCTTTTCATTTCTATTGCCACTACCTTTTCAAGTGTGTGCACTTCTTTGCTGAGTTACTTCAGGCTGATTTCTTGCTTCCTAACTTCTTTCCCATCCAATCCACCCTCACAACTAGTAGTGATCTGACAAGTCGCTCAGAAAGGTAAATATATCAAGTACCCCAAAGGTCTTTTCTCCCAGTCACACTCACTAGATGTTGCTTCCTCTTATGGGATAATTTTTCATTGACTTCTTTGCCTGTAGAGTTTTTATTTCTCATTTAAAATTCAAATAAATCAATTTTGTCATTCACTCCATCATGAAAGGAAGTGAAGTTGGGCTCTGATGTCACCCTGTTACCCACAATGAAATTTGAATATTTTTATTTATGTCATTTGTGACTCTCTGCAGGAGTTTGGCTGGAATATACATGCAGTAGGCAAATTTCAGAATCAGGGTCAGTCAGAGAGTCTAGAGAGGCAAGAATTGGTGAGAATGATAACTCAAATATGGGTAGGTTTACATTTGAATTTGTCTTCCTACAAATCATACAACTCTTAAAGTCAAAGATTTCTGGTTATGAATGACCAAGTTTCACGGAGTCTTTTCAACTCAAGTAGTTACCTTCAAAGGAGGTCTCCACTACCCTGCAGGACTAAAGGTCACACCTTAGCTGTGAGGTTTAGTATTCTGGGCTATTTTTCTTTGTTTTTAGTATGAGAATGAAAGGTATGTGGGGGTAATATCAATCATTAGTGGCCCAACTTATTACTACATGAGAGTATATATGCCATAGCAGAATTGAGTAATCTGGTTATTCTGTTTGTTTTCTACTTTTGATATTGTTTCTACAGGCAAGACATTGTTTAGTAGACTTAGCTTTTGTACTTCTGTCTCATTGCTCTACCAAGTACCTTGTGTCATCAACTTTCCTACCTCAGTACCGGAGACTCATTATATTACTGCATCTTAACTGATGATGCTGATCATCTTTTCACATACCAATAATTCTTTCATGTCTTCCTTATTGTATAGTCATAACTTTTGTCTATTTTTGTGTTGCATTCATTTTTATTTCTAGTTAATTCGTGAGTCCCTTATATTTTCTAGATTAATCCCTTGTTGTTTTTTGAAGTTGCAAACATGTTCTACTCTGCCATTCATATGTTATTATGACTTACAGGGTGGTTGCTTGGATAGAGGTCTTTGATTTTGATTGTGTCAAAATCAATTTTTGCTATATAGTTTGTTCTTTAGGGTTCTTATTTTTAAAAAGTTTTCCCCGCCTTTGGGGCTGTATAGTTTTCTTGTTTATAGATGACATTAGTGTCTGAACCCACAGCTTGTTTTTGATGCATATGGCCACCCAGTTTTCTAAATATCACCTACCAAATGACTATCCATTTACCTCCCTTTACTCTCATTTGTGACATCATTTCTTTAAAGTAGCACATCTCCCCGACTTGGCTCTGTTTCACTGCCCACACGTCTATGTCAACGCAACAGTTTTTAGTTACTATTGTTTCTAAGTTAACCTTTATAGGTAGGAGGCCAAGCCCCTTTTCTCTGCTTCTAAAATTATCTTAAGCATTATTCTGATAACAAATTTTACAAGGACTATTGAAATAAACATTTTGTATAAAATTTATTACCATGCTGACTCTTAATTAGTGTTGCATTAGAGTTACAGAATAATTTAGCGGCAATTTACAACTTTAAAATTTTCAGTTTTTTCATCAATATTTACTGCATGTGTCTTTGTTTGTTCTAGTATTCATGTCTGTTCTCTAGCACAGTAAACACTTTCCCCCGCAGATAAATATCTTATGTTGCTGATTTTGACTTTGAAGAACAATAGAGTGGACTGTAGTCTCCTCAGAGCAGTACAGGAAAAGCAAAGGCGCATTCAGATCCCCTTCCCTCGCTGATGTCCTCATATGCCTTCTTTGCTCTTCAGCTGTGCAGGGAGTGAGGAGGTAGAGGAGGTGGAGAGAGTGGAGGGGGGCGCGAGGGGGTCTCAGGCTTACCTCAGGTGGTGGATCTGTCTTTATCAGCTTTGTCTGGTGGCCTTGGAAAGAGGCTGTGTTAGTCAGCCTTCTGTCACTGTTAAAACTGTCTGAGAATATTCTCATACAACCAATAATAAGTTACTTTTACTACTGGCTTAGTGGTTTCCATTTGCAATCAGTAGGACATCATGCTTTCAGGCCTCTGGTGGGGGGATGACAGATGACTATGATGGGTAACATGTAAACTGCTCACCTTCTGGACAGCAAGTGAGAGGACAAAGAGAGCCTGCCAACCACTCTTATTCAGTTTAATGGGGAAACAACTGGCAGCCATGACCCTCAGTTGTATGGAAACACAGGGCCAGGACTACAGCCACACAGCCCAGGGACCATCAAATTGATGCTGATGCTGAGTCAGACGGTAGCACTTGGATATGTGGTGGGAAAGATACTGAGCTGAAGACAAGGAACTGTATAAATCTGAACACTTTTATTGTTCATGGCTTGACAGCTGGGTCAGCCACGTAGTAGCCCTGTGACACTGGCCAGCTGTCTAACTTTTTATGCTCAGTTTATTTATCTGCCAAAAGGGTATAATCGTATCATATGACCTGACTTAGCAAGAGGCTTTCAGACCTTTAGGTCTGAAATGAATAGATGGATAATCACTTGTTTGCAAATCAGTACAAATGCACTGTACTCATTCTTGAGCACCTGCATTAGAAGGATTTAATTGTGGAAAGGAGACCGTGGTGAGCTATAGCCCAAGGTAGCTTAGGAAATATTGAAATTTTGATTGTGTCAGGCTACATAATTGGATTTGGTATTTTATTTTTCAATTACTGATGAATTTCTGACCAGTGGGCCTGAGTTCATTTTGTTAACTTCTTCAGGGCTGAAAACAAGCATTAGAACTATTATAACCACTACATCTTTCTCCCCATCCCCTCCAAAGGTAGTTTTGTTTATCCTGCTTTTGAGGTGGGTTAATCACATCAGTTACTCACAGTCTAATTTCCTTCTTTTGCAGCCAATTATTTTAGGCCAATGGCCAAGCACTGTGGTTAAGGAATGGCACAGGTGGAATTTAGCTATGATGCTATCATTCCATTACAGTGAGGTAGGGGGTAGCTCTACCCTGATGACAAAACACATTATATTTCCACCAGAAAAAGAAAAAAAAAAGTTAGTCCAATTCAATAAAAAGGCCACCTCAGGGTTTCATTATCACAGAGTTCTACTTGTGGAAGGCTTTCCCATATGCAATAGTCCTTTCCTTTCTGTGCCCCCATAAACCTGGAATGAATCCATAACCCTTGTGGTGGGTTAGTGATATTACATAAACTATTGTCTGCACAATTTAAGAATCCTAGGTCACTCTGCAGAAGTCTTCAAGAATCTGCTGAAAGAGAAGGAACAGCAGTATTTCTTTCCTAATCTAAAAGTTATCACAATGCTACTAATATTTTTTTCTCCCTTCCAGTTATTTTTAAGAAAAAAAGTATGGGCAGCCTTGCCCATTTAATGGAAGTAGAACAGAACACACAACAGTTAATTATGAATGTATTGCACATTGTTTTAGGAGAAAAGGGGGCTTCAGGCTTTTGGTTCTAGAGATCATGACCTCCTAAAAATTTTCCCATTCCAACCCCCAAATTTCTTCCATAAAGATAGTCCCAGAAATACCAGTCCTCCACACCACAATACTTAAACTGATTCTTAAGCAATATTATCTACAGCACAAATCAGTGCAAGTGACATAGAGAACCGGGATGCAAACAGGGCAACTGATTTCTGGTCCTTCTGAATTGAAAGTGTGTCGAATTGTGCCATTGTGCTAAATGATTACATGTGCTGTGTTGGATGGGTCCATGCCATGTTCAGAACTTCTCTGCCTTTAATTCTCTGAAGTCTAGATGAAAAGGGATATGTTTCTTCTAGTAAAAAAAAGATCAAGACAAAATTGAAACTTTTACATGAAATAAAGAAGAATATTCAAAATGGAGCAGACTCTGGAAAAATATGATATGTACGACCATACTAAAACATAATATATTTTCTGTTCACACCAATATTTTCAATAAGTACTTTCTAAGTATCTACTGTGCTTTCAGTCTGTATTAAGAGACAAGAAAATTAGAGCCTGTCCTGGTGGCTTGTTATTTCTGCTTTTAGGGATCTAGTATCCATCTTACCAAGACCTGGCAAAGAGCCCTGTAAATAAGTCCTGAAAACAAAAACAAAAACAAACAAACAAAAGTCCTGTATTACAGTTCAAGTCTGATTTGAAATATTTTTTATCCTTTTAATCAATAATTCAGAATTCTTAATGCCAGGGATGTACTAGCATGGTATTTAAGATTATTTAAAAATCAAATATATCTTTCTGTTAAAACAAAACAACAACAGCAAAACTCAGAAGAATTACTTCCTGCAGGCCTAAGAGCTGTCAAACAGTAGCCAGAGACTGCAGCACAAAGCTGATGAATAGCTGAGCTGTGGGCAGAAGCGAACTCCTCTCCCCCAAGCAACAGTCCTGAGGACAGCAGAGGGGACTTAGTGGTGCCTGTCCCACAGGCCTGTGACCCACATTGCTGGCAACACTGCCAGGCAGAACTTGGATAAGAATCATAATTAAACGCGGGAAAGCACCTTCAGGAATATGCCACAGTGCTCAAGGCACTGGTGTTTCAAGTGGCAAGAGTGAGCATGAGTCCAATTTCACAAATAGTTCCTGTTTCTCTGTTCTCTTTATAGGAAAGCTTTGGACTTTTTGGAGTTAAGTTTCTCACGGGTTTTATAAGGTGCTTTTCCTATCAAAGTAATTTGATCTGAAGGGTGACATACCAGTTGGCAATTAAGGTTATTGAGAAAGCAAATGTCCAGCCCCTGTATTTCACAACTGACCTCTTCTTCAACTAGCACTTTCAACACCTAACTGATCTCTGAGATTAAAACAAACAAACAAAAAAGAATCGTGTTTCAAAGACTTATACCCATGGGTTACCTAAGTTGAAAAGCACAATTCAAAATGTCATCTCGTTGATGGGGAAATATTTTTATTTTCATCTGTTGAAACTTTTATAGATTAATAATTTGTTATTGCATTAGAACATACTAACAGTGGTCTCTGCATTTGATCAGAGACCAATGAGAGTTGCTCTTCACTTTACTGAAATTTTTGGTATCATTTACGAGTTAATGTATAATTGATTTATGTTCATGTTTAGTAAAATTTGGAATTTAAATAGCTTCTTAAATTGTAAAGATGTAAATTATATGAATTTTTAAAAATCTGTGATATTAATTATATTATTTGTATCATCTATAACCCTGCAGTCAGCTCTCAAAGTCCATGGTTGATTTCACGCAGGGTCCCCCATAAATGCCAAAACCCAAGATGCTGACTTCCTTCATGCTAGTCATTCATTACTATAACAGAATACTTGAGATAGTCAACTTAAGAGAAGGTAAGGTTTATTTTCATTCATGACTTCAGATCTTTTTGTGCATGGTCATTTAGATCCATTATTTTGGGTCTGTGGGGAGACAGGACAACATGGCAAGGAGGATGTGGTAGAGCAAAGTGACTCACTCCTGCCGGCCAGGAATCAAACAGAGAGAGAGAAAGAAAGGAGTGGGCCTGCCTCTTAGTATTCCACTCAAGGACAAGGCATCAAAGACTTAACTTTCTTTCTCCTGAAGGTTTCACTTTCTCCCAGTAAAGTTCAGGCTGATGACTAACCCTGAAACAGACTGGCCTTTGTAGGCCATATAAAATCCAAACCATAATACCTTTAAATAAACCAATGTGCTATTTGTTTACAACACAGAGAACAACACACAGAACCTTTCAAATAATCTCTAGATGACTTCTAATATCTAACAGAGGATCAAGGCTATGTAAATAGTTGTTATATGATAATGGTTTAGGTAACAATGAGGAGAAGATGAAGTCTGAACTAATTCAATACAGGTGTGATTTTTATAAACAGACCTAAAGACCAATGGAATGGATTAGAAGATATAGACACAACTACAAACACACTCAACCACCTTATGTTTGACAAAAGGGCCCAACATGTTCACTGGAAGAACGATTTATTTTTTAATAAATGGTTCTGTAAATACTGGCTTTCCGTATGCTGAAGGCTAAAATTACAACTATGTCTATTCTCACGC
>PVKN010015339.1:0-18571 GCA_004027915.1 Capromys pilorides | reverse complement strand
CATACTCTACAAGAAGAACAGATGGGCAAAAGAGACATAGGGAGTCAAAGGCTGGGGACTACTATAAGTAAACAAAAGCAGTTTCAGGGTTTTCTTCCCTTTAGCATTCATTACTAAATGTGCTTCTTTTGGGAGGTTTTGCCAACTTTTGTCTATGGTGCAAGACTCTAGGAGAACAATTTCCTTAAGCTACCACTAATACATCAGGATGTGTACCCTTTAATTGAACATTATTTGTCAACTATGTCACCTTGAGTAGGAATATTTTTTTCAATACTTGTGTTGTTATTTCGTGCTATAATTTGTCTTTACCTTCACACTTCATTTTAAAACAAAACTTTAAGTTTTAAAACTTTTGAGGATGGAGCTGAGATTTACTCTGATTGGGGGATGAGGAATCAAGTAAGGACACTGCTTCAGTTAAGAGTCTGAGCAGAAACTACCCTTCCCTTGGAATAATGGCATGGCCTCTCAAGCTGACCACTTTGCTGAAAACAGCATTTTGAGATATATTATGATTATTTTTAAAACTCCATCTCTGAGATTGATCACACAACCACCTTCTATTTGTAGTAACATGTTCCTGGATGGCACAGCAATACAAGGGCAGGAAACTACAATTTACAGCTAATCTTCAAAAGCAGCTGTTCAACCTTGAAACACCTCCAACCACCCAACCACCAGCTCACAGTCACACTCAACTCGGGAAACTAGGTGGTCAGAGCTTCATCATAGCATGCTCATAGCTTCAGTGTTTTTATAAAAAGGTGTGAACTGATGTTGGAAACTGAGTGAATTCTTCATGGAAGTTGAGAGCTGACAAGATACTAGAAACTACCTAGTCTCATCTACAATGTAAACTTCAAGCAACTAGTCTCTCTCCCCCTGTCCCCTTCACTCCTCTCCCTTTCTCGTTTTCCCCTATTTTTTTTTTTTTGAAACAGGGTCTCACCATGTAAATCTTGCCAACTTTAAGCTAATTAGGTAGCCTAGGCTGGCCTTGAACCTACAGCCCTACCTCAGACTCCCAGAGTGCTGGATTACAGGTGTGTAGTGTACCACCATGCCCAGCCAAGCACTTTGGTTTTCAATGACATTTTATAATCATTTTTGTTGCTGGCTGAAACTAAGATCCTGGATATATGACTGTTACTTTCTAAGTATAAATAATTACAGTTGCAGCCTATTCACAAAAAAACACCTAAATAGCAATTTAGAAAAAGCTGAATTTATCCTTCTAAACCCAGCAACAGAAGCCAATTTCAAGGGCCAAAGCAGATTTGAGTCGCACATTTTCTCTGTTCAATCTTCTCCTCAGTAATGAAGATCTGTTTTTCCTTCTAGAATCAATGTCCCAAAGGAAAAAAAAAAAAACAATGAAGCAGATGCTAAAAGCTGGTAAGAGCCGAGATAATGAAAGAAAGCAAGGGAGCAGATAGTTCATATATTTGTTGATACCCTAAGAAAAATTTCTAATTTGGGCAAATTTTGTCATGAAGGACAGTTTTGGAAGTAAGGCAGATTTTTGTCCTTATGTTCAGCATTCCTATATAAAAAAACCAAAGACCATGGCCGGGTGTGGTGGTGTACGCCTGTAATCCCAGCACTTGGGAGGCTGGGGCAGGGAGATTGGTGTGACTTCAAGATCAGCCTGAACTACAAAAGTGAGCTCAGGGCCAGCCTAGTGAGACCTGTCTCAAAAAGACAAAAAAAAAAAAAAAAAAAAATCCAAAGACCATCATATGTTGCCTTGATCATCCCCCTTAGAAACTCTAGGTCATCTCTATGATGGGCTCTCGGTACCGTTGATGCGTTCAATAGTCACATAATCAGAACTCTCCATGCTGGCTGCTGCCCTAGCTCCTTATACAGCCTTACAAAAATCTGGCCCCTGCTGCTCCCTCCTCCAAACCCCTACCTGACAGAGATCTCTAAAGGCAGGGGTTGTCCCTATTCCATAGCCTGTACTAGGCAATGACCTGACACACAGCAGGGTCCAGAAAGTAGTCACTGAATGAGTGAGCACAAAACAAAAAAGAAAGTGGAGAATACACAAATTCTCAGTGTGGTATTTTGGGATAACAGTGCTAAAGAATCTCCTAGTCCTACTCTGTGTGTGTGTGTGTGTGTGTGTGTGTGTGTGTGTGTGTGTACACCTATAAATAGACAGTTGTTCTGGCTCTGCCTAATAGCACCTAGAGGGTGAGAAAGCCCAGGGGTGACCACAGGGCAAAGAGAAGAACAGGCAGGAGTCCCCATAGTGCAGAGTGACAAGCTGGGAACAGAAGGGTGCTTACTTAGTTCTTAAACTCTTCTCCCTGGCTTGGCTCCGAATTAGCAAATAATAGCTTTTTCCTTAAAACTGCAAATACTCCTTTCTTCCCAGGAATGCAGAGATCCTAGCTGAAGACAGGAAGGGGAGGAGCAAGAATCACTAGGACTTGGTATGGAATCTCCCCTATGAAGCCAGAAAAGCTACACTCCTGTTTTTATTTTTCAAGGTTTGATTCAGGTGAATGAATCCAGGTCTCATGCTTGCTGGGCAAAGGCTCTACCGCTGAGCTACAACCCCATCTGCTTTCTCTTTTTAAACTTAAACACACTAAGGCTTCCAGCTAACAAGCGCTCACAGAATATTCACTGCAATATTTCAGAAACTGATGTTCCAATGCCAAATGCACCAAATATCCATATTAAGGAATATCACTTGCTACTAAGTGATATTAATATCACTTAATTTACTAAGACATTAAGGAAGTAATTTATTAAACTTAATGTTTTTATTTCTTCCCATGGGGCCAAGTAAAGTTTATAAAAATCCACAACTATGCACTTGAATATGTAGGTTAAAAGTTGAATTTCTTACACATTTCTATTGGTTCACAGAACAGGTTCCTCGACTAAACATGAGTTCAAGGATTCTCCTCCCATAACAGCAGGGATGCAACCAAGCACTACAGGCTAGTGAGGCCACCAGCAAAGAGCACACGGCAGCAGCTGCTCCTACCCAGTCTCAGAACAGTTGGATCTCCTCCCCCAAATCCATGACCTTTCCTGAAACCTACAGCTGGATGGTTAACAACTGTCCTGTAATAAAGAGCTTTCTCTACTGTAGAAAGTGACAGGAAAAATGAGATTTTTGGAGACAGAGGGTCTGGGTACAAACTCAGTGAGGCACAGGGTAAGCTGGGACCCATTATATCTGTCCTTGCCCATTTCCTGCATCTTTCACATGGGACAAACTATACAAACTTTGATAGAAAAAGAAAAGGTTCAAATGCTTTATACTACACCAGCCAGTGTGAATGTCTAAGAAAGGACAGCTTACTACACACTGCTTTGTCATTTTTTTCTCATTTCTCAAATCCATACTAATTTATTTTTATGCTCATTATTAAAAAAATTTTAAGTGGGCTAAAAAATATGGAGTGAAAAGTGAAAAGGCATTCCCAACAGCCCTTTCTTTCTTTCTTTTTTTTTTTTGTCTTTTTGAGCTCAGACTGGCCTTGAGCTCACTTTTGTAGCCCAGGCTGGTCTTGAACTCACATGGATCCTCCTGCCTCAGCCTCCCTAGTGCTGGGATTATAGACATGCGCTACCACACCTGGCTTTTCAACAGCCCTTTCAAAAACCCCACTTTATGCATATCTTCCCAAGCCTTTAAAAAAAATTAAAAATCATTTATTTATTTATTTGGTATAAGATCTTACTACACAGCTCACACTTGTAATGATCTTCCTGTTTCAATCTCCCAAAGCTGGGATTACAGGTGTGTGCCAATTCCCAAGCCTCTAGTTTTTCTTTCCCCCTAGTACTAGGGATAGTACCCAGAGCCTTCACAGTAAACTACATCCCTGGTCTTTTTTAAGAGGGTCTTGCTAAGTCACTAAGTTGCCTAGGCTGGACTCAAACTCAAGATTCTCCTGCCTCAACCTTCCAGAGTGTATATTATATAATTATGGGTGTGCACCACCACACCCAGCTAAAGTCCCTTTAGTAGTATGTGTGTTTGTATGTGTAGTGCATACATTTAATCCTTTAAAATGAGGCCAAACTTGTTTTTATGTGTTTGGTTTTTTTTTTTTTTTTGCGGTACCAGGGTTTGAATTGAGGACCCTGAGCTTGTAAGGCAAGCACTTATTCCACTGAGCTATCTCCCCGGCCCCAAACTTATGCTTTATAACTTACAAACCTAACACCTCAGATTTATCTTTCCCTGCTACTAATAAGCCTAACTGTGGCTCATTCTTTATAATGGCCACATAATGTTCCATAGAGCAGACATACCAAACTTTGTGCACCCATTTCATTAATGGATTTGGGTTACTTAAAAATTTTGTTGTTGTAACTTCTGCATAAACATCTCTGTCTCTATGTAGTGTTTTGTACAGTGATCATTTTATATCCATATACTCTGTGTTCATATATGATAATTCTGTAACTGATTTCCCTAGAATTGTTAGGACAAAAGTCATAAAGATTTTAAATTTTGATAAATATTGTCAAATTTATCCTAGAAAGGTTGTTTAAATTTACATATCTATTAATATCAGATGGTAATGCCCTTTTCTCTAGAACCCTGCCCATATTATGGGTTATAAACCTCTTTTACTTTGTCCTTTTCAGTGGACAAATAAAGCTATGTGAGCCGGGCATAGTGGCGCACACCTGTAATCCCAGTACTTGGAAGGCTCAGGCAGGAGGATTGTTGTGAGTTCGAGATCAGCCTGGGCTACAAAAGTGAGCTTAAGGCTAGTCTGAACTGCATAGCAAGATCCTGTCTCAAAAAGAAGAAGAAGAAAAAAAAGGCTATGTGGTGCCATTTTAATATTTAAGTACTAAACTTCTAGTAAAGCTGGATATTCTATCATGTTTAAGTGGTCTTTTACTATTCCTCTGTAAACTGCCAACTTTGTACATTTTTCTGTCATGTTGTCTTCCTTTGTAGGAGGCCTCTATTATGGATAGTAACCTGTCATGTATGCTACAGAGTAGTTCTCAGTTTATTATGTTTACTTGCAGAGGTCTTATATCCTCCTTGGAAAAGTCAGAGGCAACATCACTGGGATCTTTCTGTTTTATACCCACGGAATTTACTTTCCACTTGAGGGTCTTGCTAAGTTGCCCAGGATGTCCTTGATCTCCTGATCCTCTTACTTCAAGCTCCTCAGTAGTTGGGATTACAGACAAGTTCTACCACCCTAGGCACAATTTTATCTTTTCATATATGCCTTACTATCTCAACTGAATTTTTTTTCTCTTCAATGATGAGGATAAAGCCTAGGGCTTTGCTTATGCTAAATATATATTCTATCACTGAGAATTCTTAAGAGTAGAAAACTTGATTGTTCCCAGCTGCTGCTCTGAATTATATTTCAATGTTTTGCACACTGTGGGTGGTGATTAAATGCTTGAGAACAAGGGTTACTCCAGAGACTGGCACTCAAGTGGACAGAGGCAAGAGAGCTGGGAACATGATGTGAAAGCATCTAGAAGCACTCAGTATAACAAAGATGAGGTGTTTTCCACTTACTTCAAAACACAAACTATCCAATTATGTGAAACACTGGGACAGTTTGCTCTTGTCATGTCTATTTCGTTGAGTAGTATACAGCCTGAATACCACCACCTAGAAGAGGAGACAGTCCAGGGGAGCATGGGGGTCATGGATTCCAGAAGACTACACTAGTCATTAAAACTCAGTAGATAGTACTCTGGCCTCCTCAAAAACTACACATAAGAAGCTCTTCATCTACAAACCAGTTTGTTGTCCCAGAGTCAACCAAGCCAGGGTTTAAAGAAAAAGAGTGACAACTTGAGCATACTACCATCAAGCTGCAATGGTAGATCAGAGACATTTGCACTTCTTTTTTCGGTATTCCCCTGCATTGATAATGGCAGATGCAGCCATGAGAGAACGAAGGTTAAAATAAGATCAACACACAAGCTTCACTTTAAAAAAGGTCCATAATGGTATCTGTTGTGGAATTAGACTGCCAGGAAAATAATCTCCACTTCCTCATTATTCTCTCTCATTCCTCACCTTTAGGGAAAAAAGGACTACGGTTCTGAGGCTGCAGGCCTGTTCAACACAAGTACTAAAATCCTGAAATAAACCTCAGTACTAGTATTTTCAAGATGAGAAACACAACCTCGATGTGCATGTCTACTATTCCAGTTATTTGAGAAACTCTTATCAAGTTCTTACTCTTTCGAAAGCCTCCAAACAACTTCCATAATTTAGAATGGAAACAGTGCAGCTGGTCAAATTTATCATTTAATTCTGAATAAATGGTCTTGCTGATTTTCATTTTTTTACAAGCCAAGGAAAATCCTGCACCAGAATGAAAATCATCCTAATTTGAGAATGACAACAGTTTAATAATCCCTAATGAATACTTGGGAAATACAAACTTAACTCGCCTATTTATCTTCTTAGCATTTTAGCTGAAATCTTTATATTTTCTTAAGGAGTCTCCAAATGGAAATAGCGAATATTAAAAAAAAAAAAAAAACTTTTTTCCTTGTTATTCAAAGTTCCCTCAGAATTCTATTTTCTCCAGTTGTACCAGTTGTCCCAAACATCTTAGCACACTAAGATACAAGTCTAAAAGATAACACACTATAACTCTTAACTACCTGCCAGAAAGAATGCTGAGAAATTTAAGAAAGACTTGGAGAGGAAAGATTAAAAAAGTAACACCTGAGATAGGTGTTGTGGTTCATACCTGTAGTCCTGTACTGAGGGAGGTGGAAGGAGGGGGACTGTAAATTGAAGTCACTAAGACTTGACCCCATCTCAAAATAAAAACCAAAAGGGCTAGTGAGGAAGTTCTGTGTGCAGGCCCACTAGCACAATAAATGTCAAGTAATAAAAATAAAAAAGTAACATCTGAGTGGAAAAAAAAGACCTAAAAATGGCAACAAACATTCAAGCTAAAATTAAGATAAAACAGACATTTCTTTAAAATCTTTCTCAATTACTGACTTTGTCTAAATCCTGGCTCTATTACCACTTTGCTCACTCCCTGACAATCAATTCCTTCCTTCTCAGAATACGGACAATGACACCTGCCTCATAAGGTTATTTCAAGGACTGCACTTAGCTGACTATTTAATACATAGCATGCGCTTAAATGTTAACTCTAGGAATCACTGCAATTAGTGACTGTCAGGGGAAATCATACATTTAAGCCTCCCATTAAAAACTGAGAGATCACCTTCAAGTCTGACACACTGGTTTCAGTACATGGACTCTGTAATCCATTTTGACTGCTCAAAGGTCTTTTTTGGTTTTGCTTACTTCCTGGATCTCAGCTATGTTTCAGGGAGACAGGTGAGTGAGGCCTGCAAACAGCAGTCAAAGACAAGAGATCACTTTAAATGTGGAGATTTCTGTATATAGATTAACTGAATGGAATCTCTGCCGCGGAAGTTCTGTACGATTTTCATGTCTCATTATCGCTGAAAAAATCAAGGTTTTTTTTTTTTTTTTTGAGACAGGGTCCTGATCTGTAGACCAGGTTGGTTTTGAACTTTCCTGACCCTCCTGCCTCAGCCTCTGAAGTACTGAGATTACAGGCCTGCACCAATACATCCGGCTAAAGTTAAGTTCTTGAATTCACACAAAGTTATTTTACTGTGGCCATAGCATCAAAAACAAGATTTAAAAAAAGATCTTGTTTTAAAAAATAATTTTAAAATTCGCAAATTCTTAAGTTTTTAGGGTTAATGAGATGTACAAAAACAAAAAAACAAGCAAACAAACAAAAAAACTGCCCAGCATGGTGGTGCACACCTATAATCCCACCACTTGGGAGGCTGAGGCAAGAGGATAGGTGCGAGGTCGAGACCAGTCTAAGCTACAAAAGTGAACTCAATGCCAGCCTAAACTGCACAGCGAGACCCTGTCTCAAAAAGACAAAAAAAAGAAAGAAATGTAGAATTCCACAGCTATTATCTGAAAAAGGTATGTTTCACTATCTCCCAACAATGCTGACTGGAAATGTGCATGCTAAGGAGGGTCAGGGCCAACTCACTGATGACGTGTAGGAAGGAACTGAATGAGAGCTCAGCGGTACTCCCACAGTTTTAAGAGAACCCGTTATTAGAAGGCACTCACAAAGTTCTCTTCTCAAAGCACCATGAACAGCGCTAAAAAATTAAAGACCTGCCACAGCCCCTCTTCAGATTCCCAGACCAGGAGGTTTGGGGAAAGAAAACCACGTAATTCCAGGAACAGACCTGACACGACAGTCTACAGCTCAGTCCTTGAAAGGACAGGGTGGGTATCACAACGACCTCCCCTCCCACCCCGGGCTGCCCCACCTTCCCGGGTGGCCTGGTTGCCACGTCAGGCCCAGGCAGCCGCGGTCCTGCCCATCCTCCTCCCGCCAGTCTCATTGATTTGCGAGCCCCTCAACCGGATCTCGCTCCGAGAAGAGCACCAGGAAAGACTGGAGGATGTGGAGAGAGCAGACCCGCCCGCAGGACTCCAACTCCCACTGCAAACTTTTCACACACCCCCAGCCCCGCGCTGTGTCCGGCCAGCGCCCTGACGGCTCAAGTTCGCCAGCGGACTGAGCGCCGAGGCGGCCCGACGCTGCAACACCGTGGCGCGGCTCGGAAGCCCAGCCGGACCCGGCGTCCGCGCGGCTGGCTGAGGGGGGTGTGTCAGGGCCCTCACAGGCTTTGGGGCAGCAGGGTCTCCCGCACCCCAGCCTCTCAGGGCCTCGCCCGGCCGCTCACCAGCGCAGGACCGCGTCTTCCAGATTTTTAGCAGCAGGATGACGATGGCCGCTAGGTGGGACAGGTCCCCGGTCAGCCGGAAGATGTTCATAATGGAAGCGGAGGTCGGCGCGGCGGCCCCGGCACGGCAGCTCAGCAGGTAGCGGTGGCCCAAAGCAGCAGCAGCGAAGATGGCGAGAGCGGCGCGACGTGGCCGAGGGACGTGGCCGAACTGCCGTCGCGCGCGAGGCAGCCTGGGAGAGCGGGCCTCGGCCAGGCCACGCCCTCAGTCACGCCCTTTAAAGGGGACGCGTCCCAGCCCTGGTGTCCCGCGTGGTAATAGAGTGGCGCTTTCGGCTGAAGACCCAGAGACCTCGCTCACTTCCCTCTGCCCAGCTTCCTGCTTCTCTGTGGATGCCAGCGCTTTCCTTTAGTTTTTGAGATGGCACTCCCTTATGTGTATTTCATTTTTCTTTTTTCCTCTCGTTGTAAGAGTGCCACAAGCTTAATGTATGAAAAAGTGTAAGAAAAAAATCCGTGGTCGCATCTCTCAAGATCGACAGTGTGGGGCCGGGGAGACAGCTCCGTGGCACAAGTGGCCTGGCAGGTGCAAGGTCGTGAGTTCAAACCCCGGTCCCGAAAAAAAAAAAAAAAAAAAAAGATCGATATTGTGGGGACCCTGGAAGATGGGTTTTATGTGGGGCTCCAAGACTTTACCATTCTGGGAGTTGTCTTTAAGAACGAGAATGCCCTGCCGGCGTGGTGGCTCGCTCCTGAAATCCCAGCACTCTGAAAGTGATGAAAGAGAATCCCGAATTGGAACCCAGTCTGGGCAACTCAGTGACTCTCCAAGATGCTGCCTCAACGTTAAAAATCGTAATAATAATAAAAAAGGGGGTTGAGAATGTAACTCAGTGCAAATGACTCTGGGTTCAAACCCCAGTACTGGAATAAAATAAAAAAATAAAAACTCAGGGTTCTGGGGATGGAGCACAGTAATGCTGAGCTACACCTTGAGCTCCTGCCTAAGGCAAACGTGAGGGTAGGAAGGTGAGCAGTTCTGCAGAATGAGAAAATAGACCACAAGAAATCAGAAGCAGAACACGTTGACAGACAAACCCTGCTATGTGATTATAATTCACATGTCTGGTGCAAAAAGAAAACTCCAAATCACTATTTCAAAAAAGAGAAGAGAAGCCTTGTGCAAACAGCTCAGACTGTAATTTCAGCTACTGTGGATTCTGAGGCAGGAGGATCATATGTTGGAGGTCACCCTGAGCTACATAGCTACACTGTGTGTCAAAAATAATTTTTAAAAAAGAGCTCAGGATATAGCTCACAGTTAGAGCACTGTGCCTAGCATGCCAACTTATGGTCCTGAGCCCTGGTACCAAAAAAAACAGAAATAAAGGGGTGAGTAGAGTGGGGTGAGGGAAATGGTGTAAAATGTTTTAAAACAATGTTTTTTCTTTTGCAGTCATTCAGTTTGGTGTGTGTGTGTGTTTTAATATATTTGGTGCAGGGTCTCACTATGCAGCTCGGACTTGTAGTGATCCTCCTGTTTTCAGCCTCCCCAGGGCTGGGATTACAAGGTGTGCCCCTATGCCCAGACTCAGTGGTGGGCTCAGTGAGGCCAGAGGCGGGGACGTTTAAGCAAATGGTGCCAGGGACCTGCTCCTTGCACTTGCTTAAGCAGACACTTAGTCTGTTGTGCTGAGCTATCTCACCAACCCTTGTGTTTTTTTGCTTGCTATTTAAAAAGTTAAATTTTTAGCACTTGAGAGGCTAAGGCAGGAGGAATACTGTAAGTTCAAGGCCAGCCTGAACTACATAGAGTATCTCAAAAAACAACTAAAATAAAATTAAAATTGTAAATTATGATCATGCATTTTACTACTTATATGGGGCAATATCAGTTCTGAATGGAAATATAACAGCATTTAACTCAGATGAAGGAAACACTGTTAGCAGCTTAGTCGGAGGCCACTGTGTGGACAGAAGACAAATTCCTAGGTCTCTAATCTGTGACTCTTGATAAGCATAATTTGTGTTTTCTGCTTAGCTAGACAGAAACTTAAAAGGGGTTTTAGCTGAAAACCATGAATCTTCAGTTGGGCCTACAAATACCTCATAGGTAACCAAAAGTAAAATAGCTTTGTAAAACTCTAGGCCAAATCCTCCTAAGTGCTGTCTATGGGCACACCAGATATTTAGTTAATTTCAGTGTTACAGTTTGTGTATAGGTTTTCTCCCAAAGCTTCATGCAGTCATGGGGTTGCTTCTGGAGATTGTGATTACTGTGGGTGCGGATGCTGCACCTGCCCTAGGACAGGCAATTTGTATTACAAGGTAAGGAGAGGAGAGAGGCTAGCTGGCTGCCTGAGCTGCTGCCCTTCCCTTTGCTCTCTGCTCTTTGCAGCCACCAAAAAAAGTTGCTCTCTGCCATGTGCCGCTCTGCCTTGGAGCCAGCTGAGTATGGACTGAAACCTCCAGTGACTGTGGGCTAAATAAACCTTTCCTTTATTTTGAGTGTTGGATATTTGTCCCATCAACGACAGAACAGTAACTGAGACAGTCAGTTTAAAAGTTGGCAAAACAAGGTCTATGAGCCTTAAATTTACCTAGCCTATCTCATAATCCTTCAAGACTGAGGACACCACAGTAGGAGACTTATAGCAACATTCAGCTAATCCCAGAAGTCTTCCTAGCCCTAAACCTAGAGTCACCTGGATTCTAGCAGAGCCTCAAAAGACAGGTTGCAGCTGTTCCATGCAAGGGGAATCATTCCACAGGAACCAAATGGCCCATCAAGTTGTGAGGCATCATCCAGAGCTCAGCTTCAAAACTGGCACTGAGAGATCAGTTTACCAGACCTCAACCAGCCACACAACAGCCCATAATCTAGTCTCCATTTTTTTCTGAGTGGATCAGCCTAATCCTCTTCATCACAGTGTGCTCCTCCAACACCTCCAGCTGAAGTCCTTCCCCCATCTTCCTTTGCTTTTCTTTTCTAAGGGATCAGCTTGATCTTTATCAGCTCCTTAAGCTAAAGCCCCCTTACCCTTTTCTCTTGCTTCTCAATTAAATTCACACTGTTGTTTTAGTTTTCAATTTCCATTATCACTAAAGTAAAGCACACACTAGCTGGTGACAGAAGCACACAATTCATGCTTCCTGTCTTGTCTGTGAAGGGTGCCTAGAGCTGGTTGGAAGGGATGGACACAAGGTGGCCCCAGGAAGGTTGGAATGAAGAAGAGGAGGCCCACTGGGCACAGAGCAAGGCAAGCAGGCACAACTTTGGGCATGAGGTATTGGATAAACCAGTGTGGACACTCACACAGAGAGTTTGTACTTGGGTTTGATGGCTTGGGTTGGGCACCATCTGTCTCCGTGCTACCTTAACCCCTGGCAACCTTCAAGGATCTTGAAGCCCACGTGCCAGGTACTAGGATCAGGGTGAGGGGAGAGACTTGCTCCTATCAAGTTATCCAAACATACCCTGGCACAACCTGTGGTGGACAGCAAATACTGTGTCCACCGGAGAGGATACACAGAATCTGACATGCATGCTACATGCATGTACATGCATGCTGAGGTCCCTAAGGGGAAGGGTGGTTTTGGTCACAAGGGCAAACAGAGCAACATTCCCCACTCTGAAAAAGTTTATTTATTTTTTGATGGTTTGGAAATATTTATTTCAGCTTCCTGATTTGTTATTTGTAATATGGAAACATTTTGAGACCATAGTCACATTTGGGAAATCCCAAAGAAACTATCATGTTTCTTTCATATAAGTGCTATAAAATTTTAGAGCATTTCTAGTTTTCTTGGACGGGGCTATGCACAATACTTTTGAATTGGTGACACTAGGTAACCAGCTTTTTTTTTTTTTTTTTTTTTTTTTACTGTATTTGGTACAAGGCCTCACTCTGCTGCTCAAACTTGTAGTGACTGTCCTGTTTTCAGCCTCCCCAGTGCAGATTACAGGCATGTGCCACCATGCCCAGACTCAGTGGGGCTGGAGGGAAGGCCAGCGCAGCGTGACATTAGTTAATCAGTTTTTTTTTGTTTTTTGGCATTCCTTGTATTTTGTGGTTTTGAAATATATCCACAATTTACTTTGACAATTCCCTTCAGCAGGGGAGCTTAAACCCTCTCCTCTTAAATATGTAATGGTCTAAGTAACAAACAATGTGGTAGGGGCTAGAGGTGTAGCTCAGTGGTAGAGCCTATACATTAGCTTGTACAGGACCCTATGTTCACTCCCTAGCACCAAGAAAATATGTAGTGGAACTAACAGCTTGTCACTGCTGAGGCTGGGTCATAAAAGGTACTGTGGTCTCTTTCCCTCTTTTCTCCTCTCTCATTGCTCCCTTTGGTGGAAGCTTGCTGCCTGGTTATGAGGATGGTGCTCTGTGGACAGGTCCATATCTTCCTGTGACCAGCCAACAAGAGGGCCAGCCTGCAGCTACCAGCCACAGGAATCATCCTGGAAGCCAGCATCAGCTCCCATCAGGTCCCTTAGATGAGTGCATTCTTGGTTGAAATCTTTGCTATTAGAAAAATAGTATTAAAAATAAAAGTCTCCTGTTTCTGTGTTATAAAAATAAACAAAATATCCTGCCGACCCAGTAAAGCCTGTGCTCAGAATTCAGGAAAGAATGGAATAAGCATCAAACCAACTGTGATAACCATCACAGGAAATCCCCAACAATCTGCTAAAAAGAACAGAAAGAAAGAAAGAAAGAAAGAAAGAAAGAAACCCCACTATTTCATATAGCTAAGCAGATACGATCCATTATATGTATGTGAATTGTCTTTATCTAAAAAATTTCTAATTTCCCCTCCCCTCTCTGTCTTTGTCTCTGACTCTGTGTGTGTTCTGGGGCTCAAAGCCACACATGCTAGCAAGATACAGCTTTACCTCTGAGCTACATCTTGAGTTCCCATACTGTTTTAAAGAGCAGGATATTATACCTGGGAGCCAGACACCTCGCTCAATTCTCAAAGCTAGGGAGACAGGCACACAGGCACCATCCTCTTGGCTAGTGTTCACATTTCGAAGAGATGGCTCTGAAGACCCCAAGAAAGGCATTCCTGGGGCACAAAACTGGTAAAAAGTTTATTTAGCTTTGAAAACAACAGCTTTGAAAAAGACAGAGGAAAGATTTATACTTATGTTTTTTTAAAATTTCTTTTGAATAAAATGCAAGAATGCAAGAATGTCTATTTGAAGGAGGGAGTCTTTCTTTTGGTACCAGGAAAGGCTTAAATTATTTTAGAGTTTTATTTACTCAACTTCATGAGATTTCCTGCACTAGAGGAACTCAGCTAAGATGCTCCCTAATTTTGACCTCTGAAAACTGTGAGATAATAATATGATATGTTTGTTGCTTTAAAGTACTTTAA
Organism: Capromys pilorides; assembly: GCA_004027915.1. NCBI lineage: Eukaryota > Metazoa > Chordata > Mammalia > Rodentia > Capromyidae > Capromys > Capromys pilorides. The sequence continues at coordinate 4,435 of PVKN010015339.1, read as the reverse complement.
ACTCTGGATTAATTTGTTATTCAGATGCAGATAACTAAAACAGAGACAGCAGCTAAAGCAGCCAACTTTATCTAATAACATGCTGGGCATTTGAATTGTACTCAAGTTTATACCTTTGAAAACATCCAGGGAAGTTTTGGTTATTCGATTTTACTGGATTTCCATAAAAAAAAAATAGATTATGCTTGGAGGCTCAATAGGAGTGTTGTGAGTTCAAGACCAGCCAGGGCCACAAAGTGAGCTCAGGGTCAGCCTAAGCTGCATAGTGAGATTGTCAAAAAAAAAAAAACACGAAAAAGAAAAGAAATAAGTTATTTTAAAAAATTATTAGTCCTAGCCCCTGGACAGTTGATAAAGAAACCCTCACGCTGATGTCTCTTTTTTCAGCCAGCTAGGAAGATGGCAAATATTCAGACAGAGCGCGCCTACCACAAGCAGCCAACTGTCTTCCAAAATAAGAGGGTCCTTCTGGGAGAAACTGGCAAGGAGACGCTCCCTCAGTACTACAAGAACATCGTTCTAGGCTTCAAGACCCCCAAAGAGGCCAGCAAGGGCACCTATATTGATAAGAAATGCCCCTTTACTGGTAACGTCTCCTTCCAGGGACAGAGCCTATCTGGCATGGTGACTAAGATGAAGATGCAAAGGACCACTGTCATCCACCGAGACTATCTTCACTACATCCGTAAACACAATCACTTTGAGAAGCACCACAAGAACATGAGGGTGCACCTGTGCCCCTGCTTCGGGGGTGTCCAGATCATCGACATTGTCAACAGTGGGCGAGTGCAGGCCTTTGAGCAAGAGAGTACGCCTCAACGTGCTTACGGTCACCAAGGCTGCCAGCATCAAGAAGCAGTTCCAGAAGTTCTAACTTCACCTGGCCATCCTCCACAGGGAATAAAGTTATTGTGATATGAAAAAAAATTATTAGTCCTTACTTCAAACTTTATTCCAAGAATTCTTAATTGGCTGCAAAGAATGAAATGTATACAACCAAAAACTGAAAAGAACTGCAGTATCCAAGGAGCTTGGACTTAAAATATTAGAGGTCTAGATTTATCAGATTCATAAACAAAAAATAATTTTAAAAAGCAGTCATAATATAAAATAGCATCCCCTAGTACCTTCTTCCAAATTTTACCTTCTTCAGAGGCTGACTCAATTTAGTGGGCTCCATTCTTAGAAGCCTCATCAAAGCCTCCACATCTGTGACGTTATCATCCTCCTCCTCTCCAGGAGCGAGTGGTCCTTTTCCATCCACAAATTGGGCAGAGCTTCAGCCAGTCTCCCCAAAGGAGCCAGACTGTCTGCACCAGGTGGATTCTGGGTAGCATTTCTACCCGCTGCTTCATCTCAGCATGGCCTGTCATGGTGAAAGCTTTTGCTGCTGGAGATGCTTGACCTTTTGTGTTGTTAAAGTGAATAACTCTTCCTTGGTTTGTAAACATGTTCATCTCTTCAATACCAGAGATATTGTTTGCCCCTAACTTCTTTAATGAGAACTGAAGTTTTTTTTTTTTTTTTTTTTTTTTTTTTTATCATGTGCTGTGACTGCTCTATAAGCTATCATCTTTCTGCAAGCAGTTCCTTTCCCACCAATGAACCCTGATGACTGCAGTTGGGCCAGTCTGACCCGGTTCATGATGGTTTCCTTCATCTTGTCAAAGAGAATATGGGGCAGCACTGGGGATGAGGGCTGGGGTTCAGAGAGCCTCAAGCAAATCAACTGAGATCAGCCACACACATGCACACACAGCTGCAAGATGGCAGCTAGAGGAATGCTGAAATTCTAAAACTTTAAAACTTTTAAAGCCTAAAATTTTTAAAATCACAATCTCAAAAAATTGAAATCTCAAATTTGGAAATCCTGAAAGTCAAAATCCCAAAAACTCAATTCCCTAAAATAAAAAAACTAGGGCAGGGGAGATAGCTCAGTAGAATAAGCACCTGCCTGGCAAGTCAAAGTCCCGAGTTCAATCCCCAGTACCATACACACACACACACACACACACACACACACACATACACACACAAACCTATACAAGAGGAGCAGAAACTGCGTAGGGCAGAACAACTGGTAATCCTAGCAAGAGGATCACTGCTGGTTTAGCCCAGCCTGTACTACATAGCTGGTACAAGGCTCACCTGAATTACCTAGCAACACCTTGTCTCAGAAAATAAAAAGAGACTTAAAAAAGAAAGAAAAGAAAGAGATAGAGAGCTGAAGCATGGGGACAGGATTAATATATTTTTGGTTATGGAGGATACTTTTCAAATTTTTCAATCATATACTCTTTCTGCCCTTTTTACGGTAGCACCTCGCTTGCCTTCCAAAAAACATCCTTTAAACTGGGCATGTTGGTGCTCGTAATCCCAGCACTCTGAAAAGCTAAAACGGGAAGGTTACAAGTTCAAGCATAGCATTGGTAATTTAACTACTTAAGTAAGACCTTGTCTCAAAATTTAAAGAGAAAAAGAGGGTTCTGGGGATATAGTTTAGTGATGTAGAGCTTCCTTTAGGATTACAAAACACGTTAGATGGTGGTGAACTTGCCATGCGTGGTAGCACATGCCTATAATCCTAGCGCTCAGAAAGCTGAGGCAGGAGGATCATTGTGAATTCAAGACCAGCCTGGGCTACAAAGTGAGCTCAAGGCCTGCCTGAAAGTCACAGGTCAAGAAAGACCCTGTGTTGAAAACAAAACAAAATGAAAAAGAAGGTGAACTCTTCTTAGCTAATAGAAGGTTCTTTCAAAACAGGCCTCCATGCTTTTTATTAAACATATATATCCTGTGTCCCTATTGGAACCAAAAATTCTAGAAATTAGCCACTTGCTTATGAATTAATGTTTGGAAAAGAAAAAAAATTATTAATACTTATTTCAAAATTTGATGGTGTTTGCAGAAGAAAAGTTGATTTCAGTCAAATCCCCAAACTATAATGGTAGATTTGGAATTAGTTTCTATTAGGTTTTGTAATGTGAATTTCAAGATGTAATCAATAACATTTTCTTTCTTTTTCTTTCCTTTCCTTTCCTTTCCTTTCCTTTCCTTTCCTTTCCTTTCCTTTCCTTTCCTTTTCTTTTCTTTCTTTCTGTGGCTGGCTCAGCCCACTCTGGATGGGGGCTGGCCTGGCATGTGGTGTAGGGGATTGGACCACACGCCTTGTGCTTTGCCTAAGCTTGCCTAAGCAGGTGCTTTAGACCACTGAGCTATCTTTTTTTTTTCCACTGAGCTATCTTATTGGCCCATCCAATAAGGTTTTCATTGCCCCCCCCCACTCATCATAGTACAATTAGAGGGAAATTCAAATGAGTGGATTGGCCATGCATAGGACAAAATGACAACTTCAGTTTAAAACATTGCCATTAGCCATAGTAGTTAGTGCCAGCTAGTTAGGACCTGGGAGTGTGGTTCACTGGGAAAGCCGTGTTCAATCTCCAGTACTAAAGGGAAAAAAATGGGCTAGGGATGTAGCTCAGTGGAAGAGCATACTTGAGTTTGATCACCAGTGGTAATAACAATAATGTATTTACTGTTTGTTTGCATTGGCGTTCATTTTAGTGGAGGCAATTTGAAGAGCTTCTAATGAATTAAAGCTACACTTACCTGCAAAAGCTTTTTTTTTCTCCCCCGGAACCAGGGATTGAACTCAGGCCCTTGTGCTTGCCAGGCAAGCGCTTATTCTACTGAGCTATCTCCCCAGCCCCCTATTTATCTTAAAATAAAATTTAAAATTGTGTATATATTTTTTTTCAAGACTGTATTTTTGGGATTTTGGTCTCTCAAGATTTTTACAGTACTAGACCTTCACACTGGGCTACATCTCCAGTCCATGGATTTTTTGTTTCGTTTTATTTTGGTTCGGTTGGTTAGCTGTTTGGAGATAAAAGTTTCACTATGTTACCTAGGCTGACTTCAAATTTGTGAACCTTCTGAGTGCTGCAGTTACAGGCTTTTGCCTTCACACTGGCCTCATACACCAGTCTTGTTATTTTTAGAACACTGCAACAGAACTTACAAAATAAATTGACTTACACACAAAGATGCTGCCAACTTCTGTAAATCTTTACACAGAGTGCACTAGGGCAATTTTGCAGTGTGACAGGGTGCTGCCATTTTTTCTTTTATTTCCCTGTAAAAGATTCACGGCACATGACCACACCTCACTTTTAGAGACAGAGGTGTAAAGTGACCTTCTCAGCTCAGTGTGAAGTTGAACCCTGAAAATAACAAATCCTTCGAGACAGCTGTTTTCTCTCCCTCTCTCCTTCCATTATAGATTTAACATGTGTGTGTATTTTTGGCAAATGAGCTGTTCTTTTGGTAAAAACGATAGCACATTGGCTGAGACTGACATGGCCATATAGAGGAGGTTTGTAATTTCCTTTTAATTTCAATCTCCTTCTCTTCTCTTCTCTTCTCTTCTCTT
>PVKN010015338.1:6348-18669 GCA_004027915.1 Capromys pilorides | reverse complement strand
ATGTTTGATTTTTCCAGTTTAAAGGGTGCATTCTTGGACTTTGCTTAGAAGTGACATAAGGAAAAAAGGAACATAATTTTCACTTCATCATTTTTCTAGATTCTATTTCATTAAGAATCTCCTGTCTAGATATTGCTTGACAATTAACAAATAACGTTGTGTTTAAATATAGTGAAATCATTTATTATCTTTAAATCTGACTTTACTCTTCCTAAAGGAGAGGCAATGCCTGTGGCTAAAAAACCTGGCAGCACAGTTATTGCTGGTTCTATTAATCAGAATGGATCCATACTTATTCGGGCAACCCATGTTGGAGCAGATACAACCCTTTCTCAAATTGTCAAACTTGTGGAGGAGGCACAAACATCAAAGGTAGTATAACTCCCTAGAGGAAACAGAAAGTCATTTCTTTAAAGATTTCTTGGTATAAGTCTTAATATAAGTTTTGTATTTTCATTTGATTGATTTTTCTTGCATTAATATGAAGTTTATTAAAATAGTTGTCACCTAACTACCAAATATATTCTATGTTCAATATTAGAAATGGCAGCTTTGAGATAATAATCATTATTATTATTTTAAATTACAGGCTCCTATCCAGCAGTTCGCAGACAAACTCAGTGGCTACTTTGTTCCTTTTATTGTCCTTGTTTCTGTTACTACCCTCTTGGTATGGATTATAATTGGATTTCTGAATTTTGAAATTGTGGAAGCTTACTTTCCTGTAAGTGACGTGAAGTAGTTTTTTACTATATGCAAAATAGTCTGTGAAACTTTTGCAGAAGTGATTGAGTGATTAACTTTAAAAAATGTATTGAAAAATTGAAATAATTTTCAGAATCACCTCATTATAGTCTGAGATATAGTTTTGTGGTAGAATACTTACCTAACATGCTTTATCCCCTGGGTTCAGTCTCCAGCACCCTAATGCAAAAAATTAAAAACAGCAATAACAAATATATTATTGGTACAATAATGACCCTTCTCCTCATGAGGGTGAGGAGTATGTTCCAAGACCTTAGTGGATACCTGAAACCATGATTAGCACTCAGCAATGTATATGTTATGTTTTTTATTATACATACACAAATTTAATGCCTTTTCCATCTTAACTAATCACTATGTGCTGTGGTGCTTGCTCCTTTCTTTTCTTTCTTTCTCTCTCTTTCTTTCTTTTTCCCTCCCTCCCTCCCTCCCTCCCTCCCTTCCTATCCTTTCATTGTCGTACTTAGAGTGACACACAATTTGAAACTTAGGAATTGTTTATTTCTGAAATTTTGATTGAATGTGTTTTGGTCATAGTTGACTGGATAACTGAAGCTATGGATAAGAGGAAACTATTATATCATTAAAGAGTGGGGGAATGGGAAGACTAGCACTTGAATTTCTGTAAATGTCAAAAAGTTTCCTTTTAAAAATAATTCCAGTATGATTTCTGATTTTTCAAAAAGAAGCAGTGAACTTTTAGCATTTTGTATTTAGTGTCATTTCTGGCATCATTTTGGTTTCACAAAGAATTGCAGATATATTGAAGAAAACTTCAAGAGTAAGCTCTGATATTTTGCCATCAGTGTGATCTTAGACCACATAATTACTCCCAAAGTTTCAGTTTCCTCATCTGTAAAGTGAAGTTTTAATAACACCCATTCTGCCTAACTTACAGTTGTTGCAAAGGTTAAATAAGATATTAGAAACACTTAGTAATTTATTAACTGGTTTACAAATGTATGATAATATTGTTGCCTACTCATCTACTTCCCTGCTGGTCTCTATAGTGTAAAATGGTAAAGTAGACCTAGATTGTGCTTTAAATTAGATATATGAATTTTAAATCACTTATCTTCAGATTTCTTACTTGTAAATTAGAGATAATAATACCTAAATTATAGGATTAGAATTAGCACAGGTGAAAGCATGTAATGAATGTGAAAATGTACATATATGGTTTATAAGAAAGAATAAGCCTAGATATTTATGAAAATTACTTCCAACATTGTTTTTGTACAGGGCTTTATTACTCTTAAATGATTACTTAAGTATTGGAAAGCTTAATAAGAACTAAGCGGTATAGCTCTATTATTGAGAAAGTTTTTTTTTTTTTTCTTGTAGCATTGGGGGTTAAACTTAGGATTTTCACACTGAGCTATATCCCAGCCCTTTATATTTGTTTCATTTATTCATTTATGTATTGAGATGGGATCTTTCTAAGTTATTCAGTTGCCCAGGCTGGGATCAAACTTGTACTCCTCCTGACTTGGCCTGAAAGAGTGCTGGGATTCTAGGCATGCATCACCATGCCTTTTTTTTAGACAGGGTTGGGCTGTCTTCTGGGATGGCATTAAACTCACTATATAGCTCATGCTGGCCTTGAATTTGTGATCCTCCTGTCTTAGTCTCCTGAGTACAGGAATTACATGCATGTGCCATTACATCTATTTTGTTATTTTTAATAATGCCATGTAATACTTTCACACTGTTTGTTCCTTTAGTTAAAAACATATAAAACTATAATTATGCATTATTTCCGTGGTATGGTCATAAGTATAATATAGAAAGTTTCCTTAAATGATTCATCTTTGTTAAGTACACATTGAACAGTAAGATAATTGAATGTGTATCCTTTAGAAATTTGTTTTGAAGTTAGGAGAATTTTAATTGGAAATAATAATAAGAGTAGCAGTTCCTGAATTTCCAGGAGGGGTCCCAAGTGAGTGGGTGGCCACATGCCCCCTCATTCCAGACATATATATATATATATACACACACATACATATACATACAGAGCACAAGAATTGCACCATTACATGGTAGATGTAAAAGGGAAGCCCCACACATTATACTATATATATATATATATATATATATATATATATATATATATATATATATATTTTATTATTTTTATTTTTATTTTTTTTAAATAGGGTCTTGCTATGCAGTTCAGGCTGGCCTTGAACTCACTTTTGTAGCCCAGGCTGGTCTCGAACTCACACCGATCCTCCTGTCTCAGCTTCCCAAGTTCTGGGATTACAGGCGTGTGCCACCACACCTGGCCTCTATACTATATTTATTTAGGTACTGGGCATTGAACTCAGGACCTTGCACTTGCCAGGCAAGCATTTATGCTAAGCACTTAAGTGATCTCTGTTGGCAGTCTACATTTGTAGCTTATCACTATTGTGTTTCATTGAGGGTAAAAAGCCACAGTAGCAGCTGTTAAAACAAAAACAAAACAACAAAAAACTACCTCAGCAAGTATCCACATTCCTTAGTTGAAATAGTCCTTCAATACTGCAGAGACCTCAATCTTCTTATAGTCAAAACTAGAGGGACTTACCCACTAATAAAGAAAACTTGTCTTTTATAAATATTGGACAAAAAGTGTGCCTTAAAAAATAAAAAGAAAATATTAGAGTTATAGATTGCCTCCATGAACATGCAAGTCTAGGAGCCAGCTAGTTACAGTCCCTACTTCAGTCCCTTAAAAACATTTTTTTCGAGCCAAGCGTGGTAGCGCACGCCTGTAATCCCAGCACTTGGGAGGCTGAGGCAGGAGGATTGGTGTGAGTTCAAGACCAGCCTGGGCTACAAAAGTGAGCTCAAGGCCTGCGTGAACTGCATAGGAAGACCTTGTCTCAAAAAGAGAAAAAAAAACACAAAAAAACAAACGAACAAAAAACCCAAAACATTCTTTTCATTCTGGTTTTTATGTTTGGGCCATGCCTTTTTTAGTGTATTTTACTACAGGGTCTACAGAGTCTCCCTACACAAATCAAACTTGTAGTGATCCTTCCTGTTTTTCAGCCTCCTAAGTGCTGGGATTACAGGCATGCGCCTCCTTGCCCAGTCTTGTTCGATGCCTCAACACACCCTGGGGGTGGTGCAGGCACAGCATGCCAGGGATCGAACTCCTAGCCCCTGCATCTGCCTAAGCAGGCTCTTTAATCCACTGAGCTATCTGACTGGCCCTGGTACATGCATTTTTACTGTCTTGGTAAAATTTGTTTCTTCTCACCTAAAGATTGTCAAACTCAAGGTGGTCATGCAGCTAGAACTAGTGATAATGTGCTGGACTCCTTTTACTAGTTTTACTTAAGTAGAATTAAAGTTTGTGTCTCTTTTGTATAACTGCAATCAACAACCTTATGCCTTTCTTTAATCCCTTCTTCTAAAGGGTTACAATAGAAGTATCTCTCGAACAGAAACGATAATACGCTTTGCATTTCAAGCTTCTATCACAGTTCTGTGTATTGCATGTCCCTGTTCACTGGGACTGGCCACCCCGACTGCTGTGATGGTGGGTACAGGAGTAGGCGCTCAGAATGGCATTCTTATCAAAGGTGGAGAGCCATTGGAGATGGCTCATAAGGTAAGACAGTCTCCAGAACTAAAAGTTGTCTCATCCACACTTGCAATAATACCCCTGTTGAGGATTGCAAAGCTCTAAGTTATTTTCACATGGTTTGTAAGCAGACCCTCTTCTCAGACTGTCCTAAGGGTTGAGGTAGGCAAGATTTTTTTATTTTGCTCCAAATTGGTCTTTGATCTCTGAAAATATTCCACAATTACTTTCTTACTCCTGATAAGGAAAATCTAGAGCGTTATTCAAGTTCAGACTGGATCAGTATTTAGGAAAGGAAGACAGAATAGGTATTTACCTGGGGAAAAATTTGCTGATGTATAGTGGACTTCTAAGGCATTTATATGTGACTTCTTGTGTAGGTTCTTCAGTGAGAACTAGTGGCTGCAGTTAGAGAACAGTTTCTTTACCTTTGTTGCTGTCTTTGCCAAACCAGTTTATGCTATGGATTTCAGGAAAATATTCATTGTTGGTCTCTCTCATTATAGAATTTCTATAACAGTCTTAGTTAAAGGTACTTGACTTTGGCTGTAACTATATTCTTAAAAGTATGTTCTTTATGAAAATATAAAACATATATCGATGCATATGGAAAATGCAGAATATAGCTTAGAACAAATGTGCAACTCACCTAGCCAGTGAATATGGACTAGTGATTTTTATACAAATTTGAAAATTTTGATGTGATTTCAAATATAAAAGCTACAAGACTAGTATAGAAAACTCCTATTCTTTATTGTAGCTGTTGAGTACCTTTCCCAATAACAAGAACACTCCTTTGACCGCCAGAGTACAGGGATCAGCGTTAACAAATTAACATTGATACTCTGTTATCCATAGCCCATGTTCCAGTTTTCTTATTGTCTGATAATGTCTTTTATGGCTATTTTTTTCTTCTACAATCATGCTTTCTATTTAGTATTCATATCTCTTGTATCTATTCCAATTTTATTTATTATTTATTTATTTACTTATTTATTTTTGTGGGACCGGGGTTCAAACTCACAACCTTGCACTTGCCAGGCAGGCACTTATGCAATGGAGCTATCTCCCCAGCCCCATCTTCCAATTTTATAGTGAGGTGAATGTATTTTGTAATTCCAGATTCTTTTCTTTCCTATGTGGTTGAGTTTCCCACATTGATGTCCTGAACTATCTCTTCTAAGTCCAAGTTTCTAACCAAGACCCAATCAAGCCAGATGATTTACCTTTTCTGTTCAATCATTTGCCTGCTGCTCAGACTTTTCCAGTGACTCTATAACTCATTAGTATTGAAAATCTTTGCATTTTCTTGGACGTACTAGAGACATCTCTTTATTGCCTGTTAATAGTCAACCTTGAGTCATTGGCTCTATCTAATGTGCATTTTATTTAACATTCATTCACAGACATGTAGCAGGATTGGGCATTTGAACATTTGTAGGGGAGAGTATTAATTATAGCCAAAGTATTTTCTTATTCTTCCTTGTTTTAAAAAAAATGTATTTAGTACAGGGTCTACAGGGTCTACAAGTCTTACTGTATAGATCCGACTCATAGTGATCCTCCTGTGTTCAGCTTCCCAAGTGCTGGGATTTTTTAAAAGAGAAATGTAAAATATTCATATATTTAATACACACTGATGAAAAATGACTTTATGACACTTTTTCCAAGAAGTAACTTTTAGATATTTTGAAATCTTATGAAAGCAGCTCTACTGAAAGGGGTTATTTATACATTAAAACTACTAAGCCAGGCTCATGCCTAGAGTCCCAGCACTCCATAAGGCTGAGGCAGGATGATCACAAGTATGAGCCAAGACCGAGCAATTTAGGAGATGTTGTGTCAAATAAAACCAAGTGCTGGGATTACAGGTACGTGCCACCACGCCCACTGTCAATTGCTGTCTCAGCCTGCCCTGGAGTGCGGGTCCGCCATGGCATGCTGGGGCTAGAACCTGGATGCTGCGCTCTGCCTAAGCAGGAGCTTCAATCTGCTGAGCTATTCCTTCCTTTTTTAAAATCCCAAAGGTAACTCAGTTTATGAAGTGAAATTAGGTGAAAGGCCAGTGTATTAAGAACCAAAATATACTATAATCTAGTATAGACCTTTTTTCTCATTTCTGGAATTATGATGTTAATAATTTTCAAGTAATACAGGTATTGTATTTTTAAATTTTCTTACAGGTAAAAGTAGTGGTATTTGATAAGACTGGAACCATTACCCATGGAACCCCAGTAGTGAGTCAAGTAAAGGTTCTAGTGGAAAGTAATAGGATTTCACACAATAAGATCCTGGCCATTGTGGGAACTGCTGAAAGTAACAGTGAACACCCTCTAGGAGCAGCTGTAACAAAATACTGCAAACAGGTACAATTTCGCTGGTTACATTAAAATGACCATCTCTTATAAAAATTAATGCTGATGAAATCCAGACTGGCATTCTACTGTAATTTATGTATATGTGTATTTTTAGTATGAGGTTAAATAGACTTGTATTTTGTCGTTAATTATATGGATCTTAGCTTCTTCTCACAAACAAATAGGAAAAATGAGCACAGAAATTAACCACAATCCAGTCATGTGAATAACCTCTGTTGACATGAAAAACTAGGGCTAGGGATATAAGTTACTGGTAGAATACCTGCCTAGAACCCAAGGCCCTAGGTTTCCCAGTACTGGGGAAAAAAGTATACATATTTAGGATAGGAAAATTGAGGTCGTTTGGAGAATTACATAATGAGAAGTGAAAATCTCATTCCCTGCCCTCTTCCATAATTCCTCTCTCCAAAATTAACAATTGTTAGCCTAACAGTCTTTTGTGATGACAATTTTATTGAGTTGCAATTTGTATGCTATAAAGTTCATCTTTTAAAAGTAATGACAGTAAGTTTTGATGCATTCACAAAGGTGTACATTTTTTAACTGTTTGACTTTTAAGAAATAGTGTTTTGCTATTTAGCCCAAGGTAGCCTTGTATTTCTGGGCTCAGACAATACTTTTCCTCAGCATTCTGAGTAGCTGGCACTACTGGTGCCATGCCACCACATTAAGCTTATTAGCCATTTTATTTATTCATTCAGCAGTACTAGGAATTGAACCTGGGGCTTTTATAGTGAGTTCTGTACTCAGCCCTTTTTAAATTTTGAGATAAAGTTTTGTTAAACTCTTGGGCTACATTGCCTAGGCTGTACTTGAACTTGTGACCCTCCTGCCTCTGCCTCCCAGAAGAATCCTGGGATTATAAAAGTTTGCTATCATGCCTTTATTAATAATTTTATTTTTTATTGTTAATAATTTTAAATAGACTATTACGTATAAATTTATCATTTTACAAAATTTTATAAGGAAAGGTCAATACAATGACCAATCTGTCTTGTTTTGATTTTTGTTGTTGTTCTGGATGATACTGAGGATTCAACCAGGACCTTTGCATTGCACTATATCCCTAGCTCTTTTAAATTTTTTAAAAAATTTCAAGGCAGTGTCTCCTATGTTAACAGCCTGAGGGAAGTACAGTATAACATAAAGGTACAACTATATACAAGAATTTTTTTATTGCCTCAGGCCCAGAGAATATAGCTCTCCTTGTCTTTTAAAGTCCTGGGGCTCTAGAGGGCTGGACCCATTCAGACATGTCACCAAACTTGTTTTTATTTGGGGAATGTGGATTTAAAAGTATAAGCCAGAAGTCTCAATTATAATAAATACCTGAGTAAGGAATGAATACCTCGTTCTTGTGAGCATGCTGTCTGCACATCATGCTCCAGGCTGGGTTTTCAGTGATAGTCTCCCCTATCATTTTGATATGGTCCTTGATGTCTCACTGACCTATTTAGAAGCTGCTGTGTTTTCTAGCTTTCACTGGCCTGATTTTCCTTTGCCCTTTTCTGCCTCTTAATCTTGTTAAATGAATTTTCCAAATGAAGATATATACATTTGTGTTACTGTTTAATGGCTATATTATATTCTATTGTGTGATTCTTTTGTTTAGGTCTTAAAATATACACTGAACATCTTTGTCTATCCCCACGTTAAATATGTATGAGTGCGTTTGCTAGAAAAATAAGCTCATGGTTAAATTTTGATAAATGCTGCAACATCTATATGATGAATATTACAAACACCCATATAAGAAATTATTCTTGCTTATATCTGATCCCAAATTATGAGTGCTTATTACATCACATTTCTAGCAGTTTTATGTGAGTAATATATTTTCTTGGTGATGCTTTGCTTTGTATTTTTTTAATAACAAGTAAGGTTCAGCATTTTTATGTTTATTGGCAATTTGAACTTGCTTTTTCTCTAAGCTGTTGTCTATAGCCTTCTATTGTCTTACTTTTCTCATTGCTAAGACAAAATTCCTAACACCCCAAGTTAAAGGAGGAAAGGTGTGTTGTAGCTCACAATTTGTAAGTTTATAGATGTTTCAGTTGATAGTTGGCTGACTCTAAGGCAGAGTAGAAACAGGTCATGGCAGACAGGAAGCAGCAAGCAGAAGGCAGCAAGCAAAAACATAGTTAATCCAGCATCACACACTCTAGATGCAGCTATCTCTGTGTGATAAGCCCTACCTATGATTGCATGAGGCTTTGAACACAGTTAGACACAAGCTCTGGCCAGTTGTGGTGGCACATGCTTGTGTTCCCATTATTCAGGAGACTGAGGCGGGAGGATCACTATGAGTTTGAGGCCAGCCTAGGCTACATAGTGAGTTGAGGGTCAGCCTGTACTACGTGGCGAGACCCTGTTTCAACAAAATAAACCTTAATACCCATTTTTTCATTGGGTTGACTTTTTCACATTGCTAAGTGTAAGGTATTGGTTAATTATCTCAGATTAGTTTTACAGTTAAAATGTGGCAGGAGGTACCTTGGTTATATCATTATTTATTCCTTCCGTTCTACCTATTAAGTGTTACTGACTTGGCTTATCAATGCCCAAATCAAATAGAGAAGGTGATAGATAAAATGAGCCAGGAAAGTGATGGTTCCGAGAATTTGTTGCCTTACTAAGGATAATGCATCAGAATAGAGAGCATTCTTTATTTTTTTTTTTAATTTATTTATTTATTTATTTATGTTATGGCCAGCTCAGCCTGGCCTGGGGGTGGGGCTGGCGCAGCATGTGGTGCTGGGGATCGAACCGCACTCCCTGCGGTTGCCTACTTTAGACCACTGAGCTATCTTGCCGGCCCTAGAGAACATTCTTCTAAAAACTAAAGGCCTTGAGTATTTGCTGCTCTTGCATTGTACAGAATAAGAAACTTGATTTGATTATGAACTAAAAATTTAACTTGTAGGGCTGGCGAGATGGCTCAGTGGTCTACAGCCCCTGCTTGGGCAAGCTTGGTCAGCCACAGGGACTGCAGTTCAATCCCCGGTACCACATGCTGTGCCAGCCCCATCCCCAGGGCAAGCTGAGCCAGCCAGAACACAAATAAATAAATAAATGAGGTTTAAAAAAAATAAAACAAAATAAACTTTAAAAAAAATAAAATAAAAATAAAAAATAAAAAATAAAAATTTACTTGTAATTTTATACTGCAAAGAGCAGAGACTATGAATAAGCTTTTTATATCTTCCATAAATTTGAGAAAGTAAGACTAAAACTAAAGATTTTAAGACTGTCCTATAACTTTGAATGTTATACTCAATGTTCTTTTTCTTTATCCTTATCGAAGTTCACTGTGAAGTAGTCGACTTTATTCGAAATATTTAGAATTTGCCAAGAGTAATCTTTAATCACGTGAATAGGTGACCTCGCATTTTTACAATAGCAGAACAAATCCTTATTTCTTTTTTTTAATCCTTGTTTCTTTTTGTTAGGAGCTGGACACTGAAACCTTGGGTACCTGCATAGATTTCCAGGTTGTACCAGGATGTGGTATTAGCTGTAAAGTTACCAATATTGAAGGCTTGCTACGTAAGAATAACTGTAAGATAGAAGAAAATAACATTAAAAATGCTTCCCTGATTCAAATTGATGCAAGTAATGAACCATCATCAACTTCATCTTCCATGATTATTGATGCCCAGCTCTCAAGTAAGCTGATTTTATTTTTAATAGAAATTGTGGGACACTTATGAACCTGTGGCTAAGTTTATAAATATTATATAAAAAACAAAAACTTACCATCATGATTTTACTCTCTAAGTCATTTTTTACCACAGGCTCTCTGATCATCTCACTGAAGATATATTTCTCAGCTGTGCTCACTGACACCAGTATAGGGTGATGAGGCCCAGCCTCAGTTGATCATCTATGATTCTTCTTTTATTTGTCATTATAACTACACTGTATCTTTTATGTTTCAGAAATACTGTGATCCTCCCTTTTTTCCTCATTGTAAGTTACCTTATGTCTCATATGGAAAGTTGTGGTTCTCAGGCAGGTAGACTTCTGTGTTATGTCCCATTTCTTCTTTTTCATCTCTCTTTCTGTAGTAGCTCCTTTTCTTAAACATGTAAATATTTTTATCAATATCACTTACTTCTATCTTTACCTTCATATTTGAGCTTCAAGACAAAGTAGTGCAGGCCTTTTTGAATTTATTTACTGCATAGTCATGCTTAAGTTCATTGCAGTCTAGCTTTTGCCACATTCATATTGTTGAAACTTTTTCCCACGTCACTTGTGACTGCTGACCTTGGTGCCTTCTCCACAGGTCACTTTCCAGTTTTTGTCCTGCATGACTTCACCAAAACATTTTATGTTGGTGATTGTTTCTTCACACCCAAAACTACTAATGCTCTTGATCCCATGACCTTGCTTATTTTATATTCTCCTGTCACCTCTTAATTTTCCTTTGATTCTTTTCTCTTGCTCTAATATGTTCTTAGTGATTTTAATTTTATTAACTTTAATGAGAAAGAAATAACAATGAGACAGTTTCAAAACAGGTTAGTAGGACAGTTACAATAATTAATACATTGCATATTGTTGTCTTCATAGTAGGTGTTCAGAGGACAAGATGCAGACATGATACCTCTTCTAAACACTATTAGTACACATCTAAAAGACCAGAATGACAGGCATTCCAAGCATAGTTTTACTGTTACATATTGTTATTCTCAGTGTAAAAAACCAGTTGGAGGTTCTTAGGACCGTTGTCTAATTCATCTTGTGTATATAAGTGCATGGTTTTGCTTTTATCACATTCTGTAAGGACCTATTAGAATATCAATGATTGGTGGAAAATACAGATTCCAAGTTTAAGACATTTAATGTTCAGAAAGACAGTGATGTTAAGCTCAGGTACTTATGTTATGGAGTAATAGTATCACTAAGCATCTCTTCTGGAAGGTTAAGAACATAAGTTTACAGACCAAAAATTAGAGAAAAAGAAGGGCTACAAGGATAGCAAATATTTTGGCCCTAGCCCTTCAAGGTCAGTGAGGACTCAGGATATAAGAGAACCTATTCTGTAACATCCTGTAACTCAGTGGTATCTCAGATTTTCTGTTCAATGAGATTTTGGGGCCATAGAGGAAAGGAATTGACGATGTATAGTGTGCCTAAGGAGAGTCACCTAGAGAGAAAATGTTCTCTCAGGCTTTCACAGAGAGCAAACTGGCCAAGCAATGGCCATGACTCATCCAGACGGCTGACACTGACAACAGTACCACAGAGTACTGTGTATGGTTTCAAGGTAAATCCTAAGGGGATTTGACTGACTTTGGGAGATAGAAAAGTTACATGTTCTGTTATACAGGTCTTCCTTTAACTTGCCCTTAACCAACCAGCAGAAAAGTTTAACCATGAGGCATAAAAAGTAAAGCTAGATTAGTATGCTGAACTGTAAAAGTCTTAAATCAACAGCTTATGACACTGCCAGTTCTGTCAATAACCCACTACGATTATGGAATATTGGACTATGTATACAATTTTCTCTAGTTCAGTGAGAAGAAATTTTATATCAATAATGATTAGAAAAATTAAAAAAATAAACACTATTAGTACAAATCTTTCTTCTCATTA
>PVKN010015337.1:0-18207 GCA_004027915.1 Capromys pilorides | reverse complement strand
CTGAGTTGGATCCCCGGCCCTGATCTCTGTTGGTCTAGGGCTTACACGGGATAAACAAGCGGGATATATGGAGGCAGAACCACTGGTCCATTGGGGATTGGTTCACACAATGTGCATCTCAGTGAGCAGCTGTTTCTAAGAGACGAGAACAACCAGATCTGAACAGGAAACATTAGCTGGGCAATTAAGAAACTGTAGTGTCTTGGCGGGGAAGACGTCTTCTGCTGTGTTTTCCCCTTTCAATTTCCCAGGCAAATCTTTGCTGAGTATCTTCCATGCGATCTTCTGCGACAGGGTCCACCTAGAAGCACTGACACGGAGGCCGCAGCAGTCCTAGGGTGGGCCCCAGATAAGGTCCCCAAGACCGAAAATTCCCTCCGGCAGTTTATGGTTTGTTTCTTTTGTCATGGGGTTTCTCCCTAAGTTTACCCTGAGGAGGGAGAGAAGGGGCTCGTCTGATCTAGGCGAGGCTCCAGTGTCTCTTGGGCACTCCTCAAATCTTGGTTAAGTGTTTGATTGTCTTATTCTCTTGGGGAAACCGTCTGCAGGGTTTCAGGTAAAAACCACAGCTGGCAGCAAGGCCTGTGGTAAGCAATCTGAAATAGCACAATGATCAAGGGGATAGGCATGGGCAATCCTGTGAGTAGCAGCCTTAAGCTGCAGCTATGCGTGGACTGGTCAGTCTCCAGAGTGACCAGCGCACGGTTAGGGTCAGGGTGCATCGTATCTTCAGAGTGAGCCTCAGAGGCGCTGCCTAGCCCAGGTGCAATCATTGGCGTGGGCTTTTTAAACTCTGGAATGGTGGAGCTAAGGCTGGATTTCGATTATTATTATTATTATTATTATTATTATTATTATTATTATTATTATTGTTATTGCTCAGCCTGCCCTAGGGGTGGGACTGGTGCAGCATGTGGTGCCAGGAATTGAACTGCAGTCCCTGTGGTTGCCTAAGCTTTCCTAAGCAGGCGCTTTAAGCGGCTGAAGCATCTTGCCGGCCCCTAAGGCTGGATTTCCAAAACTTGTAAACATAGTTAATATGACCTAGGAGCTGAAGAGATAGCTCAGAGGCAGAAGTGCCCACCTGGCAAGCACAAGGACGGGAGTTCAATTGCCAGTCCCACATGCCCTGCAGTCTCGGCCCGGATGTGGGCGCCTACTGTGCAGCCCCAGAACCGAGCATGGTGGCACGTATCTGTAATCCCAGCACTCAGGAGGTTGAGCCAGGAGGATCTCCGTGAGTTTGAGACGAGGGTTCATCCCTAGTCCTGCATCCTGTGCTGGCCCTGCCCACGGAGCTCACTGAGCAGGGACTGAGTCCAGGTGTGGCGGTACACACCTGTAATCCCAGCGCTGGAGAGGATGAAAATAGGAGGAAGGCTACGAATCTGAGCTGCATAGTGAGACCCCGTACCAAATACATAAATGAAAAACATACAGGTGTATGTGTATCCAGGACTGCCTACAAGTATAAATGATCTTTTAGCTAAACTTTTATGAAACTAGTTACAAATTATTTCTGTGTGGTTGTGTTTTATTTTCTCAACTTATTGGTCGATTGTCTTTTTGAGACAGGGTTTCATTATGCCACTCAGGCTGGCCTTGAGCTCACTAGGTAGCCCAGGCTGGTCTGAGTTCGCCTGGTCCTCCTGCCTCAGCCTTCTGAGTGCTGGGATTACAGGCGTGCGCCACCATGCCTGGTTATTTTCTTAACTTCTTAGAGCTTGTGGCCTGTATGCTGTATGTAGTTTTTCGCTATCTCTCCTGCAAAAGTAGGCCCACTGTCGCCACCAATAATCAAGGCTAAGATATATCTTAGGGTCTTTCACAGTGGGACCCTGTAAACTTTTATTACCCTCTCAGCTCAGGTAGGGAATGCCTCGGGCCAGCCTGAGTGGGCGTAGAAGAAACGGTGGGAAGCCGGGGCCAGCGACAAAGCCCCTGAATCCTGAGCTGGATATTCATATAGGCATTGTTTTTGTGAACTCAAGGATCCAGATCCTATGGAAGCTAGAAGCTCCAAGAAATTTGTGGATGGGAACAGGCAGATAGCTCGGCAGGCTAAGCTCCTGCCTGGCAAGCACAAGGACCCAGGTTTGATCACCAGTACTGCATGCTGTGTTAGCTGCTGAAACTGGGCATGGTGGCACAAGCCTATAATCCCAGCACTGCGGAGGCTGAGGCAGGAGGATCAGTGTGAGTACGAGACCAGCCTGGGCTACAAAAGTGAGCTCAAGGCCTTCTGAACTTGCCAATTATAATAGCCCTGGATCAAGTTTTTGATTCTCTGGGAGGTTGAGTCCATGTCAATTAACTTTTCAGTTCAGAACTGGGGTCTTTCCATTTAAGAGCAAAGAGGGGCTGGCTGACAGGAACCAATCAAAGGCAAAAGAAGGCATTTTTAGGTCCAGGCCAGAGTACCAGCAGGCCGTGGGTGACAGAAGACTGAGACAATGCACAGGAGGACAGTCACGTGGCACTGACAGCTTGGAGATGGCGAGCAGGCTTTACAGGCAGGGGCAGTGTATTTCAGCAGTTTCATGGTCTATAAACATTTTGTGAGCTCCAACGGGAGGGGACAGAGAACAGGCTGTCTCAGAGTAGCCTTATCTGTTGATGAGCCGCCTCCAAAATCAGGAAGAGTCACAGCTTCCCAAGCCGTTACGGCTAGTCCAAGTGAACTGGCCTTTTAATCCCATTTCTGGATCTTCTCCTGGAAGGCAAAGAGGAGCTGGCTACCTGGGGCAGTTCACAAACAGAAGAGGGAATCTTTAAATCCATGCAAATGAACCAGGTGGCACCTGGAGGTAGCAGTCAAAGAAGGGTGTGTGGGCTGGGGACCACAGCGTGCAAGACTGTGGCTGGAGCACGGCCAGGGGTCAGGCCCAGGCGCGGGTCTCGGCTCATGCCTCTGAGAAGAGGATTTCCAGAACTTCAGGGTTGTGCTCGTCCATCCGCCTCAGCCTGATGCAGGCGTCATCTCCCTCTCAGGGGACAATCAAAGTTGAAAGTGCAGGCTTAAATGGGAGGGAGACAAGAGTCCCAGTTGCCCTGCTGATGGTAAGTGTTTGGCAGAAGCAGCTTTTAAAGGCGTAGTTCTGTTCCACTGTCTACCAGGAAAGTCACAGGTTTGCCCCTAACTTTTGTAATAGCCCTAGGCTCTCAGGGGCCACTGAGATGCCCACCTGGCTGAGCTGCTCATGGGACCGCACAACCTAGCCAAGGAGGGTGCGATGCCTCTGTTATGCCGTGTGTTGACTGCCACAGAAGCCACGCTGAGGGCCCCGTCAGCCCTGCACCCAGGGCTTGCAGCCAGCCCCGCAGTCAGTGGTCCCCACTCTTGGCACACACATGGGTCAGCCTGTGCTTGTGCTCTCTGGTCCACTCACTCACACATGCATTCAGCAGTACTCAGAGGCTAAACGCTTCAAGCCCCTTCCCTCAAGGGTGGTCCTGACTAATGAGAAGTGATTAATCTTTCCTGCTTGAGTTGAGCAAGACTGACAGACTATGGGGTGCCCGGGTGGGGGTGGGGTGGGTCTTACCAGAAGCAGGCAGGCAGGCAGGCAGGCAGGCAGTCAGATAGACAGAGGGATCTGACGTGAGCCACTCAAGCAGGTAGCCAGGAATCCTCCTCCAGGTCTCCAAGGGGACTAGAGAAATCTCAAAGGCATGCCTTCTGTGGAGACCTGGTGAGGCCCTTGCTGTGTCCACAGGGCCATGCTCAGGGACCAAAGATGTCAGCGTGGTTGGTCTTCCCAACTGACACACCAGATGCAATGGCAAGCAAAAACACTGAAATGATAGCTGGGAAGATAGCTCACCTGCCTAAATGCCTGCCTGGCAAGTACAAAGTCCTGAGTTCAATCCCTGGTACCGTGAAAAGGAAAAAAAAAAGTAGATGAAATGATAGCCAGGACTTGGAGGGAGATTTATGTAATGTCAGATGGGCACTGACTAGGAACCATACCTCAAAATGTCAGGGCTTAACGGTGAAGGGAGGGAGGTTTTTATGAAGCTGCAGTGGTGGTAGAGAGGTAGAGTACTTGGCTGTCTTTGATCAGTTCTTACAATATTCACCACAGCGACCAGCCATTCTAAGAGACAAAAGCAACTGGAACTGGAACAAGAATTGTCACCAAGGCAACTGAAGTACATGGCTGGGCTGGCATTTTTTGCTACAATTTCTCCAAAGAAGACAGAACAACAGCCAATAAGTGCCTCTGTCTATGTCATTATGCCAGGGAAGTGAAAGTCAAATAGGCAGTGGTCTGCTGTAGGAGCCCACACGCATAACCCAGTTACCCTCAGGAAGCCCTTATGTCAAAGGTCAGGCGCGTAGTTTAAGAGCAGCGCGCTGTCTAGAGCAAGTGCCCAGGCCCAATTCCCGGTTCTGAAAAGAAATGGGAGACACATTTACCTTTGCAGAGCTCATGCCCTGGCAGGTAAAGACACAATTTCCCCTAGTACACACAGAGCGGTCCCCCTATCCCGGATGGTAACACGTCCACAGTGTACTTAAAGTCGCGCAAAGTATGTTCTCAAGTCATGTTAAAAATGAAGTACTCTGGGGAGGCTGAAAACAGGAGGATTTCTACGAGTCTGATCTGTGTAGTGAGACCCTGTACGAAACATATTTTTTAAAAGTGAAGTAAAAATCACTAGGCATGGCGACACATGCTTGTAATCTCAGTATTTGGGAGGCTGGGGCAGGTGTACTGCCGTGAGTTTGAAGACTATATACAAAGCCCAGACTACACACCAAGATGTTGTCTTAAAAAAAAAAAGACACAAGTAAGTAAAAATCAGTAGCTGAAATATAACTGGAAAGTCTCCAGCTGGGGCATGGTGGCACATGCCTATAATCTCAGGACTGGGCGGTCTAAAGCAGGAGGATTACTCCAAATTGGAGCTTACCCTGGGATACTTACTAAGTTCAAGGGCAGCCTGGACTACATAGTGAAACCCTAGCTCAAAAAACCAGAAAATTTTCAAAGTAAACAACATACTTCCCAATCACCCAAACATCAAAGAAGAACTCACATACATTAGAAAATATCTTCACCTTGTTGGGGACCACAAATTATAATCTGAGTCCAGAGGATGTCTGAGGTCACCCTTGTCCCGGCTTGTAGGCCAGACATGGAGATTCCCTGTTTGCTCCCAGTCACAGCTGAAGCCCTCTGGCTCATGAGGCTGAGGCGCTTACAGGGCAAGAGAAGACCTGCTGAGGAGGAGAAGGTCCTTAAAGCAATGAAGTAGTGGGAGGAAGTTTCCCGGGGGGAAACCACAGTGGCCATTATCAGCCTTGCTCATCCTTGCAGAAAGCTCTGTGCCTCTCCTCAGCCTACACAATCACCACACTGCTCTAGGAAAAGCTCCCCACTCCTTCTAAGGTGTGTGTATTGTGTGCAGTCCATGGCGGCCTCGCCAGAGAGGACCTCGTCTCTAGCTGTGCCGAGGCACTGACCTCCCAGCCCCCTTCCACATTACTGAATTGTCTGTCTATTATTTCAGCCTCCTCTGTATACCTCACACAGCAAGTGGGGATCTTGGCCAGGTCCCCAGCATTACCCAACAGAAATAAAAAAGCACCATATCAAATGTGTCAGACTGATAGCAGTGTGTAATGGAAGCTTTACAAGAAAGCCAACAGTGTGACCCCTACTTCAAAAAGCTTCCACTCCCACTCCACCTATATCCTCACTGAGGAGTGGCAGGCGGTCTCTTAGAAACGCAGGAGTTGTCCTGGACTCACTGTGCCTCGTATTCCCTTCCCTGCTATGTGACCTCCATATCTCATAGCAATATCTCTCTATGTATCCCTGGTCGGCTGGACTTCATGACAATCTTCCCGCCTGAGCCACGCAAGAGCTGTGATTACTGGTGTGTGCCACCATGTCCGTCTCAGTCCTTTTCATACCAGCCTCTTGTGGCTTCCCAGTTCATGGACACTGCAGGTGAAGCCTCACGTGGCCCACAAAGCCCCAGGACCCCCCATGGGCTCTCTAACTGCAGTCCTCTTGCTGCCCCCTCACCAGGCAGCGAGTCATACCCATGCCCTCTCTCTACCTCTCCTTCCCAGGGACACTGTCCTGGGCACCCCATCGTTGACGCTCTCATTTGCTTAGATATTCTCTCAGACATCTGCTAGGCCAGGCATGGCTGCAAGGAGCATCCTGCATGCGTTAGGTGTTGTCGCTACATGGCAAATGCCCTCAGAACTTAGCGCTTAAACCAGTAAGCACTTAGCAGCTCACCAGGTCTAAGGATCAGGGACATCAGGGCACTGCAGCTTTTTTGCTCTGCTTCTAAGGGGCTACGTGGGGACAACAGCCAGGGCTCTCATGCCTGGGAGCACCCAAGTGTTTCGCACACACAGCACAAAGTTCCTGTCCATACTCTCCTCTCCTGGCACAGCCGCATCCCACAACAGTGACCTGAAAGGCTGAGCGCACAGTGGAAGAAGTTCTGTCCACTTCATCTCTGCAATTGTATAGCACGGCTTCTGCCACGTTTTGCTCATTACAAGAGAGCCACCAGAGCCAGGGGCAGTGGACACTCTTTTCATCCCAGCTACTTGGGAGGCTGAAACAGGAAGATCTCAAGTTCGGAAGTCTGAGGTTACTCTGGGGAACAGTGAAACTCTGTCAGACAGGATGGGGGTGGACATCATTAAATCCACTCTACATTCAAGCCAAGGAACTGGGTTTCATCTTAGGAAAGGGGTGCTGTGCCAAAGCAACTGTAGCGAGGTGCTAAGCCCCCAGCCACTCCCATCGCTCTGTGCCATTCAGCATTCCACTGTGTTTCTGCAGAACCCAATGTGTGCAAATGCTCCAATGGGAGCAAAGTCCAGGCGCCTAACTCGCTCCCGGCTGCACCCAGCCCTGCCGTGTCCTGCACAGACCCATGGTCAGATATTTTTTGAGTTCATGTTCATGAGCAACTCCTGGTGTTGGGAAGGCAGAAGGCAGAGCATCAGCAAGGAAGCATGCGCCACATGGCCCACTTGCATGGGGAAGTCTGCACTCGTGGCTCCCACCCTTCCCCCCTCCTCCTGTCAGTTCCTCTCCAGTGAGCTTCCTCTTGAGGACAGGTAGCCCCACGTGGGGGCTGAGTTCACTCCTGGAGATTTCCCTCCCAGGATCCGAGCTGGCCAAGATTCTAGGGAAGAACCTGATTGTTCTGCCTGGGTCATGTGACAAACCTTGGCCAATGGAGCAAAGTCAAGGGCTTGGAAGTTAAAGAGGGAGGCAGCAACCTAGGTTTGGCTCCCAGCCACAGGAAGAGCATGGGTGCTGGAAGGAACACCCAGAGGGCAGCCCCGGGCTGGCCTCTAAGTCCTGCCCATAGCCTCCTGGATCCCAGCCTAGGCTGGCTAATCTGTCACAGCTGCAGGACACGCAAGTTTCAGCCTTCTGCTGGGAGATGGGCACCATGTGAGAATCTGCAGGTCAAAGCCAAGAGAGACCCTGAGGGGCAGCCTCCTCCCTGACAACACAGCTGTGACCGCTCGAAGGGGCTTGGAACAGAGGCTTGAGGACCGCTGCCCAATAGTCTGTCCTGTGCTTCAGTTTGCAAGACTCCATCACCTCCTTGGCATAAACAGTCCCCAAGCAGTCACTGTTGGGCTCTAGCTGGGCAGCAAGGGGCTCACTGACCGCTGACTGCTCGGCAGCTCAGGCTCCAGGGCCAGTGGCGGCTGCCCTGCACCCCACAGGTGGATGGGCACTCTATGGCCCCCCAGGCCTCCTCAGGCTGCTGTTCCTTCTGCTGCACCCCCTATTTGGGGACAGAGAGGGACTAGAGATTGCAGCCAGGAGCAGGCAGGAGTCCCCACAGAGAATACCTCAGCACTAGAGAGGCTGAGATGGGAGGCCAGGGCCACTGTCCCTGCTCTCCCTGTAGCTCCAGAGGAGATAGTGACCCGATGGGGCTGGGGCTGCAACGTGCTGCTCAGGGAAGTGCTGAGGTATGAAACTACCCCGCTTTGTTCCCACTGGGGCTTTTGCAGTTCAGTCTGGAGAATCCTGGTTGCTATTGGAAATGGTGATGTCACTGGCAGGGGCGGAGCTTCAGCTGTCTTGAGTTGTTAGGGGATGGGGGAACCAGGGATTAGGAGCAGAAGACAGCGAGGAAGAGGAGGCGGCGCTGGAAGGGCCTGGGCTCACTAGGAGATGGGCTGCGGAGGGCAGAGGAGAGGAAGGACCCGTGGTACTGAGCCCTTGGCTACCTAGTATCCAGCTCCATCCGGGCGGCAGTCCCTCTGGTCTTGGTGTCTCCCGAGCCAATTTTGAGCCCCAGGTGCTCCCACGTGTGGAGAACCACCTTCACCCCTGCTTTTCTTACCCTCGGGGTGGAGAGGGTCCAAGCCCAGGGGTCAAGCAGATGTGGTCTCGCTCACATTTCTGAGTCTTGGGAAAAGGGAGCCTCAGTGCCCCTCCTCCCAGCAGAGGCATGGTTTCGGGCATCTCCACATCCCTGGGTCTCCTTCTGGGAAGAGTTGGTCCCAAAATATCACTGGTTGTGCGTGAGGGCGCGCGCGCGCGCGCAGCACGACGCGCATTCCCCTCACGCGGACACTGTGGGCACAGGTGCTGTAGCAATACGGACCTCGAAACCTCCGCCCCATCTCGGCTCGGGCGGGCTGAGGCAGCCACGTCGCTCGCTTTGCCAGGACCCCTGCGGGCCCGCGCGCACACGTGCACACGCGCGGGCGCCCCTGATCACGCTGACGCAGGCGCGCGCCCCCTCGCTCCGCGTCGGGAAGCGGGGGGCGGGGGACGCGGCGCCCCGACCGCGGCTCCGCAGCTGCCGCAGTCTCCGCAGCGCGTCGGCCGCGGTCGCGCAGCCGCGAGTCCTCTCCGGGACTCCGGCTTCAGCACCGCGGACAGCGCCAGGCAGCGCGCCTCGCGCAGCACGCGGCCAGCCGGGGCCGGCACGCCGCGCGCCACCGCCCCCCGCCAGGCCCGCGCGGCCCGAGCCCATGAGCACCATGCGCCTGCTGACCCTCGCTCTGCTTTTCTCCTGCTCTTTCGCCCGCGCCGCCTGCGATCCCAAGATCGTCAACATCGGCGCCGTGCTGAGCACGCGCAAGCACGAACAGATGTTCCGTGAGGCCGTGAACCAGGCCAACAAGCGACACGGCTCCTGGAAGATCCAGCTGAACGCCACCTCTGTCACCCACAAGCCCAACGCCATCCAAATGGCCCTGTCGGTGTGCGAGGACCTCATCTCCAGCCAGGTGCCCGGCCGCCCCCCTCCCCCACCCCTGGTTGCATCCCACCCTTTCCCGTCCTCTCGCTGCCATGAAGAGGTCACCTTAAGCTCACCGGCTACTCCTGGAGGGGCCCCTTGTCCTTGAAAGGCAAACACCAGCATTTGCTGGTGTCCTGTCTGAGCCCCAGACCAGTCACTGCCCCCCCAGCTGGCCCTAGGGAGGCTCTTGGGCTCCATGCCCTGGCCGATGCGTGGCCAACATCACTGTCCACCGGGTCAGTGGCGCTAGGGACTCGTGAGGGCAGAGGGCACAGTGGGCTCCAGCGCAGGGGATCTGAGGCCATCTTTGTTTCTGCTTCTGGACCCTTTCCCTTCCTCCTTCCCTTCCACCACCCACAGTTGCCTGAGATGGAAATGGCCTGAGTGCTGAAGCAGGGTGCTCTGGGGGTGGAAGCGGGGATTGCGCATGGGTGCCAGGACACAGCGCATGCTGTGGGGAGGATGGGGCTCGGAGCCTGTGCCTGTCATAGCCTCCTGCTGCCGAATCCCAGAGCAACCAGGAATCCTTGCACTGCAGCCCTCCTGTCAGAGCAGGAGACAGACCCTGGGCTGCCCTCACAGGCATGCCCCTGAGGGCATGAGCACTCGCACCCACACGGGCACTGGCAAACACCTGTGCACCAGAACATCACAAGTCAGTCAAGATGCACGCCCAAGGACATGTTGCTGAGGTGCAGACAGGGTCATGCATCAGTCCCAGGCACTTGGTTATGTATGCCTGCCTGCGGGCACAACCCCTCAGAGTAGCTGGCACCAGAGCAAATTGCTGACTGCAGCTGTCCCAGAAAACGGGCTTGGGGCCTGCACTGTGAGCACACAGCCCTCACCCCCCACCTGGCTCCCAGGACAGGAGCTGGTGGCACCTGTGGCTGCAGAGGCGAGGGAGCATCCCCCCGCCATGGGCCTATGAGGAACCTCAGCACTGGCCTTGGTAGGGGCTGGGAAGAGAGAGGGGCTTCTGTCTCTGCAACCTCGGTTCTAGGCCTTGGGGGATGTATAGTCAGCAGTCAGAGCCAATCTATAACCTATTTCATGCTGTCTGGTGGCTCGTATGTGGGAACACTAGCAAAAGGGGCCACAGGCTTCTGTGGTGCGCCCTGGGAGACCTTCTCCCCTCAAGTTCCATGCAGACCCTCGGGCTTCCTGCCTGGGCCTCAGCCTTGGCATCCTCTCTACCCTGACTTTGGCCCCCAAGGGTAGGACACAGACTGATTTACGTGTCCAAGTCTGCGTGGAACAGCCATATCATGAGCCTACCCCAGTGCACTGCAGAGAAATCATCTTCCAGCCGGGTCTCCCCACCCGCCACATGCAGCCCTCAAGGACCTGCTGGCCTGTGCAGAGAGGCATGTATGCCATTCCAGGCCCTGCTGTCCTGCCCGACCAACTCTACAGTGGGTTTCTGGTCACAGAATGGTGACAAGCCTGTTCTCCAGCCTCGTGGGTGCCTGTGGCTATGTGTGCACCAAGAGTCCCCAGGACCCCTCCCCAGGGTGACCCTGTCTCCTGTGTCCACAGGTCTATGCCATCCTAGTTAGCCACCCACCTACCCCCAACGACCACTTCACGCCCACCCCAGTCTCCTATACGGCCGGCTTCTACCGCATCCCCGTCTTGGGCCTGACTACCCGCATGTCCATCTACTCCGACAAGGTAAGCCTAATCACAAGACTGAGACCCAACTGGCTCACTGTCCCCATGTCGGGTCCTGGGTGGGCCACAGCCATGGCCAGTTTCTGGGGTGAGTCAGCATGAAACACGGGGCCAGGGCAGGGCTACCCACAGGGAGCAATGGACAGTGCACATACTCATAAACTCACATGTGCCACACACTCCCTGACCTGCAGGCACTTGCTACATGTCACCAACATTTCAAACATGCTGCCCTTCTATATCACACACATGCATGTACGAGCATGCCCTCACATGCACCAGCCACACTTGTGTGCCCACGTGTATACATGCGTATGGCCTCCACATCACTCAAGTGTACACATGCTCCACACAGCACCCACATTTGTGCACATGCATGCCTCATTCATGCCACTCCCGTGCATGCAAACAAATGCCCCACACAAATCATGTGCACTCACACATACCCACCATCTACACTCATATATCCACATGCTCAACATAAAAACCACACTCATTCCCCTGCACAATTACCCACATGCATGTGCACATGTGCCCAGCATAATGCATTCATGCACATGCATGCCACACATAACACCCACACTCATGCACACATGTGTCCATGTCACGCACTCGTGTATGCGCATGCCCACCATATCCATACATACAATTTCCCTCACATTTGCAACACTCATAGACATGCATGCCTACATGTACTCCACATATATGCATGTATATACCCTTCCCAGACCCTGTTGATACCCTTCGACATCATCCACCCACATGCAATGCAATTCCCACACATACCCCATATATCACCCACATATATGGACATGCGTGTCCCCATATACATAATCCCCAGTCATGCACACACATGCGCCCAACACACCTTACCCACTCATGCACATGCATACCACATACTCATACACAAGCGCAGAAACTCATTCACACCCACATACAGGCACACACATGCATACACTCTCACACCCACACACATTTATCACCCTTCAGTTCTATGAATCATGCCACTACGTAATACTCTCACAGCTACAGCACCCTGTTGCAGCAGTGGGCTCCCACACATGTGTGCTCCCTGGCTTTCTGGCAATGGCCTGCTAACCCTCCCCCGAGCTGGCGGAGGGAGGGCGGGGAGGCTTCTGAGAAGGTGGACTTGGCAGGGGCACTGGGAGACTGGAGGAGGAGGCTTCAGGGTGGAGGAGGGGGCTGGGTGAGAACTGGTTCCCAAATGGACAGCGTTGGTGGCCCCTGGCAGATGGGGCTCCAGGCCTCAGGGGCTGAAGGCCGAGCATGGCAGCCTGAAGAGCCCTCATGGCCCATGGCAGCTGGAGGAGCAGGAATTGCATCCTATAGACACAGGGACCTATGCCAGGTCACTCAGTGCTTGGGTTTACAGTTCTGAGAGGACCCACCAGCTGTGAGCCAGCTGGCCACCAACAGGCCAGAAGGGTGTCACAGCCTGCTCAGGGGCACCTGCACGCAGCTGGGGGCTACTTGCCAGGTAAAATCCAGTGGGTACATGGGCCAAGTGGGTGGTCTGGGCTTCCAGTATCCTGTCCCCTCCCATCCCTAGCCCCAGACAAAGCTGTCAAGCACGGTGGTACATCTTTAATTGAAGTCCAGCATTGTAGTGAGTTCAAGGCCAGCCTGAACTACATAGCAACACCTTGTTTCAAAAAATCCAAACCTGATAGGCATGGTAGTACAATCCTATAATCCAAGCACTTAGGAGGGAGGCTGAGGCAGGAAGATCACCATGACTTCAAGGCCAGCCTGACTACACAGTGAGGCTTTGCCTCAAAAACGAAACAAAAACCCCAAAGCAAACAGTGGAAGTCATCAAAGTTGACCCACTCAGCTGAAGCCCATCTGAGGGGTCTTGGGGTAGGGGTTTGCCTTAGCAAGGGGAGAGGGAGACCAGGCTCCTGCACAGAGTATCCTCTCAGACAGAGGACTCTGAAGGAGCGCCCAGGTGAGGAGACTCTGGAAACCAGCAGCTTGGGCACCCAACTGCTGCTCCCAGGTGACTTCACCCTGCCCCAGTACCCCAATATACAGAGCTCTTATTCTGGAGCACTCTGGCCACCTGCCGACTCCTCCTGGGCACCAGAGTCTTCACATACAGCGAAAAGGAAAATGGTCTCACAGAGGAAGCCAAGCAGGGGCAAATGAGAGACCAGAGGCCACAGTTGCTGGTCACAGGCCAACACCATATGGCTGCCTGAGACCAAACCTCATAACTATGCCTGGACCTGGCGTAACAGCAACCAGCAGCCCCTGCATAGCAACACCCTATCAGAGCCAGTCCAAGGCCCACCCTGCAGCCTGTCGCAGAGGTGCCAAGAGGAAACCAGGAAAAAGAACTGGAGGCCTCAGAGGAGCACGAGACTAGTGAGGTCTAGTGCTCACCTGGAGAGATCCCAGGGTGTCCACTAGCAGGCGCTTGTAGGCTTTGAACTCTGGGGAAGAGACAGGACACTTGGGTCCCATTGGGCAGACTTGGGTATTAGCCTTTTATTGTGGGACAAGATAGTAACACATAGCTTGAAGGACAAACGTTTGGGCTTCTGGCCTTCGAAGGGTTCATCGGTGGTCAGCTGGCTCTGAGGTAGAAGCTTCAGGGTGGAAGGCTGTGGTGAAGGAAAGCTTCCTGGCCAGTGGGAAGGAGAGAGTTGGAAAGCAGCCCGAGGCCTGGAAGGGTCTAGGATAGGAATACTCCCTTTATGGTCTCCCCCCTCTCATCAGCTTGTCCACTACAACAACTTCCTAATAGTTACTGGCATGTGGGGTGACTCCACACAAAGACCCAGTGGGGTCTTGGACTGTCCTGAGCCAGCACTGTCTAGTGAGAGGACAAACTTCGGGAGGTGGTGAGCTCCACCTCGCAGCCATTTCAGAGACAAGTCCCTGGAGCCCCCTCTCCTCAGAGCAGAGGTCGGGAGGGAAAAGGATCAGCCAAGGCAGTGGAGGGGGGGACGGGGAAGTCGGGGTCCACGGCCTCCTCAGCAACCCTGCGCCCCGCAGAGCATCCACCTGAGCTTCCTGCGCACCGTGCCGCCCTACTCCCACCAGTCGAGCGTCTGGTTCGAGATGATGCGTGTGTACAGCTGGAACCACATCATCCTGCTGGTCAGCGACGACCACGAGGGCCGGGCGGCGCAGAAGCGCCTGGAGACGCTGCTGGAGGAGCGCGAGTCCAAGGTGAGCTAGCGCGGCGCGGGGCGCTGAGCCCGCGGGCCGCTTGTCTGTGGCTCGTTGTGACACTCTCTCTCCATCCTGCATGCTCAGCACCACGCGTCTGGCGGCGCCCGCCCCGGCCTGTCCTCGGCTCATTTCACTCGCTTTTGCCATTAGTCGAACTCTCCTTTGTGTCAGTCCCTGCCAGGCCAGGGCCGGACCACCTGGAGCTCCGCAAACACCCCGCCCCGCCCCGCAGCGTAGGCCCCGCCCCTCAGCTCCTCCCCCAGCGCACCGCTGGGGACAGGCCCCCAAGACCCGGGCTCACCTACCGCAGCGCAGCAAGGGCTCTCTTTTTAAGTTCTGCCCCTGCAGCCCCCAGGCAAAGGCAGCCCACCAAGGACACGCCCCCTGGGGCTCTTGCCCCTTTCTCGCGGAGTCATCCTCTTGCTGCCAGGATCCATTCCTGTCCACTCAGAGGCCTTGTCTCCTTGGCTGCCCTTAACCCTCACCGAAGGCCCCTCCAAGGACATTTCCCCTCTTACCCACAGCACGGGGTTCCCATGCCCGTGCCCTGCCCCTCCTTTCTTCCCATCCATCCCAGGGGTGGGCTCCACATACCTCTTGGGACCTGAGTCCTGGACACAGATACCCAGGCAAGGTCAGCCTCCACTCTTTATAGCTGCCAGAGATGAGGGCAGGACTTTTGGGGGGTCCCAGTGACCCCTGATCCCTTCTGTATCCATCCCTATGGCCAGGCTGAGGAGCAGCAGGCCTGGACATCTCCACCCAGCCCAGGGCCCTGGGCATCAGGTCCCATGTCCAGCCAGGCAGACAGGGGAAGAAGCCCCGGTTGGGGGTGGGAACCCAGGGGCCAGAGGAGGGTGGGGCAGGAGCATGCTTTGTCTTTGGGGTCAGAGTTGGGTTCATCACACTTAGCCTCACTCCAGGAAGCCCAAGGTGCCACAAGCCTCCAGAGGGAGTAGAGGGCATGGGTCGGGGCAGAGGCAGACACAGAGGGGCTGGGGTCCTTTCCTGGGATCTGCCAAGTCTGGGGGAGTGCTGGCTATGAGCTTCAGGGCAACAGGGTCCTCATTCACAGTGCCCAACAGGCAGCTCCCCTCCTGCTGTGCCCACCCACAGCCACGCGGATTGTCACATACATTCACACTGGTCTATGTACCCCTGCACACCCAGTGTGCTTGGATACACACACACACACACACACACACACACACATACAGAAACACTCCGTAGGCTGGCCACACTTCCCAGACACTCAGACTCCACCTGTGTGGGCTCCAGAAGGGTCTAGGTGCTTGGACACACACACGTGTGTCCCCTGTGAGCCCACACGTCCTCACTTGCACCGACCTGCTCTCTCTCACACACACTTGCATGCATGTGCGCTCCCATGCATATTCAGACCCCAGCTTCCCCATCCCCTGCCTTCCTTGATCAGACTCCTGCAGACCGATGCAGATGTCCACACATCACCCAGCAAGTCCACATGCTTCGCATTCTACCATACTTACACATGTACACACTTGTGGGCCAGGGCATGTGGACATACCAGTTAGTGAGAAGAGAATGTCCCTGCCCTCAGGGAGGTGGGAGGGTGGAGAGGTGGGGGTAGGAGGGACATTTGGACAGGCCCTGGGGCTTCTCATGCCCTGCTCAGCACTGACATGAGGGTGGGCACTACTGGGGCCACATATCAGGCGCATGCTGGGCTGGGGGTGGAAGGCGGGACCCTGAAGGGTGGATGCGGACAGGGCCTCCCTTCTTCCTGAGCCACTGTCTCCAGGCGTCTTGCTCCGTGGCTGGAGCCTCTATGGCACCAGCCCCTGTATGCCCCCGCCCCCAGCTCCACCTGGCCCCCATCCCATCCCGGGCCTCGGTGTTTGCGAGCTCCAGGTACGTGCCCGTCTGCAGACGTGCCGAGGAGGTGGTGTGATTGCTTTAGCGCCGTCATTTTCAACCGTTTATAATCTTCTTCTGTGTCTGCATATTTTCTCTGTGCACATTATTCATCAGAGTAAAAAAAGGAACTATGAAAACCTCGACCAACTGTCCTATGACAACAAGCGCGGACCCAAGGTATATATGCATGGACGTGCACGCCACCCACCGACTAGCGAGTCCCGGCCTGTGACGCCTCGGCCATGAGGGCCACCGTCAGGCCCAGCCGCACCGAGCCACAGGGCTGAGCAGTGAGGACAGCCAGGTCAAGGCAGGCAGCAGGCAGACAGAAGAGGGCAGGCTGGGCGGCGTGGGTGCGCGTGGCCCACCCGCCATGGCCCTGGCCTGCATCCTTGAGGCAGGCAAGACGCAGGAGGAGCTGCTCTCTGGGAAGTGCATGCAAATCTGCAGGACCCCCCCAGGTTTCCTCGTGGAACGCCAGGAGGGAGCTCAACCATCTGGCTGCCCACCAGAGCCCAGGCTGCTCCTGCAGGGGCCTGAGGGCTCGGGCCAAGCTGAGAGAATCTCCCATGGTTTTGGAAAAGTCGGCCCCATCTCCATTCCCAATTGCATTCCAAAACTCTTTTCTACTTCCTGTCCGCTGCACGCCTCTTTCTGAGTCTTGGTCCACTCCAGCTTGCATGCTCAGTGCAAAAATGAGGCCAGGAATGAGAAGGAAGCAGAGTGCAGAGAAAGTAAAACAGAGCAGAGTGACTGAAGGAGAACCGACAGGCCAGAGGCAGGACAAGAGCAGGGCCAGGCCAGTCCAGAAGCCAGGAAGACAGGCGGCAGTGCAGGTGGCAAGTGCAGGCCCTGCAGCCCTAGCTGAGCTGCCTTGGGGTTCCTAGTGGCTTCGGCCTCACTCTCGCCCCTGAGGCGCTATGTCCCTTTGCCTCACCATCTGCTAACACTCTTGCTCACACTGCAGGCCGAGAAGGTGCTACAGTTTGACCCGGGAACCAAGAACGTGACAGCCCTGCTGATGGAGGCACGGGAGCTGGAGGCGCGGGTCATCATCCTCTCTGCCAGGTGAGTAGGTTGGGCCAGCGCTGCATGGGCCACGAGCCCACTGGAACACATTTCCACCTCCACCCACCTGGAGACCTGGTCAATCCCACACCTCCATCTGTCTACTCCTCCCCGGACATAGACTGTACAAAGACCACATGCAACTGCCTGACTTGAGCTGGGCTTTTGGGGTGAGACAGAAAGAAGACTCTGCCCTCAGGAAACCCATGACTCAAAGAAGCACACTTTGTGTGTATACGTGTGTACTTTTGTATTTTTTTAAATTTTTTTGTGGGACTGGGGTTCGAACTCATGATCTTGCACTTGCCAGGCAAGCACTTGTGCCATGGAGCTATCTCCCCAGCCCACGTGTGTACTTTTGCATGCTGCAGATTGAATCCAAGATCTCACACATGCCAGGCAAGTGCTCTTCCACTGAGCCCCTTTTCATTTATTGGAGACAGAGTCTTCTAAGATGCCCAGCCTGGCCTTGAACTTGCAATTCTCCTAAAACAGCTCACGGGCTGGGGTTAGGGAAGAGTCCCCAGAAAAATCACATGTAGCTGTGCTATCAGGCCTAGGTAGCAATGCCCAGCCAAGGAGAGGGTCAGATCCAGCCCCTGAAGGTTCAGAGCACCTGTGAGGGAAACACTGGGGCCCTGTGAGAAAGAGGCTCCACCAGGGCCTGGCTCCCAGCCACAGCTTCAGGAAAAGTACACAGCAAAATTCTCCCTGTCTGTAATGGGAAAACTTTCCTAAGAAGGAAAAGACTAGTTTCTAAGGACAGAGAAGAGGACAGAAGCCTGGGGGAGGAGCCAGCAGGAGGCCTGGGCCACCCCACAGCCTGACCCAAGTTAGAAGCTGTGCTGCACTCTGTGCAGTGCAAATAGCAAGTCACCACATCCAAGGAACACACGACAAGCCTGGAGGTCCTACGGGAAGAAAGGAGATAGCAGCATTCGCCTGTCACCAGACAGGTGACTACACATTCAGTCAACAAACTCTCTGTCCATAACCCAAACCTTCTGTCTTCAGAGCAGAGTGGGGCTAACTGGCCTCCCTGGGCTGCAAGGCCAGACTCTCCTTCACGCACATAGCAGGGATGAGGTCCAGCTGCCTTACGCCCAA
>PVKN010015336.1:0-18556 GCA_004027915.1 Capromys pilorides | reverse complement strand
CTGCTCCTTCAGATCCTGTCTTAAACTCTAGGCTTTTGGTACAATTTTCCCATCTGTTCTGTCCTTTGACCCAAACTCAGAAATGGTCACAGGCCCCTCCTGGACCTCTACTTCCCTCAAGCGATGTGGCCCCGGTCCACGCAGGCTGTGCACTCAGTGCCTTTGCACCAGTGACTTCACTCCTCCAAGCTCAGGCTGGGAGGGGGCCCTGGAGTGCGAAGCTCCCCGGCTCGCTCTTCCTTGTGGAGGTGGCTTAGCTTTTCCCAAGCACTTCCTACTCGCCTGGCATGAGTCCAGGCAGGCCTGCGACAACCAAAAGGCAGTCTCTGGGACATGTAGTACTTAAATTTAACTAAAACAAAAGCCATTGAAACTGCAGGGCCTCTTTCTTGCTAACAATTTCAAGTGCTAAATAGCCATGGCAGCCAGGAGTTACTGCACTGGACATTCAGAAGACATTTCTGTCATCACAGAGAGTTCCAGAAGACATCACCAACTATGGTGCTATGATTTTATCTCATTTAATCTTCATTACAAACCTATGCTGTAGGTAAACTTTATCCATTTTTGAGCTAAAGCCCCTGAAACACAGAACAGTTTAAAAACCTAGCTAAGTACCCCATTCTGAGCAAGGATTCAAGCACAGGTGATTGACTCCATGCCCACCATGTTGCCTCAATGCCCAGAACTGCTCCCTTACTCAGCTCTCCTGTGCTTCCCTTACCTGGGCACTGAGCTGACCCTCCTCGTTCCCCAGGAGCCACCCACCCTTAAAGCTGCTGCCCTAACTGCGACCCCGAATCATGAGGCCACCTGGTCTTCAAGCCTCTTCTGGGTAAGGGTCCCTATTCTGTCAACTGCCCACCTCCTCAACAGCACCTCGATTCCCTGTGTTTGTTCCTTTCCTAACCCATTTGAGTCTTGGCTGAATGTTAGTCTGGATCCCAGAAGATTCCCATGCTGGATATCGGCCCCACTGCTGCTCCCCAGGGCCACTGGATCCCCAAGGGAGCAGTGTGTAGCAGGCTCAGCCCCAACAGCCAGCTCACTCACCTCTGGAGCTGCAGCACCACACCTCACAGGGGAAGAGAAAGAAGTTGCTACCGTTCCCACACAGCTGCTGAAAGCCAGGGACAGTAAATGGTACCAGGGAGGAGCTTCAGAAGCTCTGTGTGCAGACCGCCAGAGCTGTTTGCAAGCTGAAGCATCTGTGGTTGCCTGCCTCTGTCTTTTTGCCCACGCTGCTTCTAGCAGAGCCTTGTCCCCACCCTTGGACCTGTGGCTTAACCAAGTTGGAGACAATTCAAATCGGGATATCTGTTGGCAGGAAAATACAGAGATGTCAAGGTTAGTAGAAAAGATATCCTATCCCCAGGACAGTTAGGGACCTTGTGGTAAGACAAAAGAGATAACAAAAGGAACTGCTGACCACAGTAACCAGTACCCTTTGAAGCACAGTATGTCTCTTTACCATTATCTTCTTTCAACATATCTGTCACAAGACTTTGATAAAACTACCAAAGTAGAATGTTTACACAAAACGAGGGAATCATTACTGAAAAAAAACCCAAATAAACTCTCTAGCTTCTCTTGCTCTTAGCAGACTTCTAGATCATTAGTTATAGAAGTCAGTTTCCTACCAGCTGTGCTGGAGGTAACACCTCTGAAGTGTGATTTCTGAGAATGGTTGCTCCAGTTTCCTCTCACAGACCTAAAGGACATTTTTGTTGAGAACCCTACCTCCCAGTTTAGGCTCACAGCTGCCCTCTTTATTCTGCAAGCAGCTTGGTTCCTCTTCCTGTCATCACTGACTCCTTCAGCTGAAGCCCACTCGGCCGGAGCCCCCTGCAACAGCTTGAGGTTCTGCCTATGCAGCGCGCACTCACGTCTGCATGGTCTTGCTCCAGCTGCTCTCAGGCCCAAAGATCCTGTCCTCCCACATCGCTCCTACCTTACTTTTTCACTACTTTTACCTCTCTCCTGAGCAACTAAGTCACCAAAGAATCTTCTGGTCAGGTCAAATTGGCCTTCTTAGGCTGGTAAGTGGGAGGCTCCAGGAAAGAAGACGTTCACCCTCTTCGCGCCGTCTCCAGCAACCAGCACATTGCATTCTTCCTGGGCTATCTGGGACTAATGGTTGAAAGACTTGCTTCCTGTTATTTTACCAAACTATGCTTCACCTCAAATTTGTATGTTCTAGTGCACTTCGGTAATCCCAGCACTCTGGTAGGATGAGGCAGAAAGATCACAAGTTTGAGTTCTGCCTGGGCAATTTAGCAACTTAGCAAGACCTTGTCTCAAATAAGAAAAAAAATTAAAGAGGCCTGGGGTGCAGTTCAGTGTGAAAACCCTGGTTTCAACCTGTAATATCACACACACACACACACACACACACACACACACACACACGCACACAGCATGTTCTATGTTTTATCTTCAGAGATAGTAGAAATATGGTCCTTTTCTAGAAAGGACCCTTGAGTAGTTTCTATTTTTTATCTATTACAGAGAATGCTGCTATGAAAACTCTTATGTATGTTTTTTAATGGCCATGTATGACTTTTCTTTTTCCTACACAGAAAGCCATTTCCTATGGGAGAGGGAGAAGGAAGGTAGGGGAGGAAGAGGGAGAGGACAGACGGGGAATGGGAAGAAGAAGGAGAGAGAGAGAGAGAGAGAGAGAGAGAGAGAGAGAGAGAGAGAGAGAGAGAGAGAGAAGGAGAGAGAGGTATCCATGTTTCTGTTCAGTTTTCTGTAAAAATGCCTGGTCATCTGGAACCCTTATCTTCTAGGGATCCTTATTCTGACAGGTCACTTTACAAAGTGGTTGTATTGTATGGGCTAGGGTACTGCGCTGAGTGAGGCAGTGCATCATGGGAGAGAACTGTATGGAGAAAGCTAATACCTGGGAAGCAAAGGCAGAGAGCAGGGCCCCACAGTTCCCTTCGGGGCATACTCCCAAAGACCTGACTCCCCAGCCCCACCAGGCTCCACCTGTGAAAGGTTCTACCATGTGCCAGTAGCACCACAGAGACTAATTCCTGAGCCCATGAGCCCTTGAGGACAGCCCCGGGTCCTAGTACAGGCCAGAGGGGCCTCAGAGAACCACAGATCTCTCAAGGCGGGCTGGGGTGAACGAGCTCAGTACTGGGTTTTCTCCCAGGCTGAGAAGGGCAGAGACCACATTTTGAAAGTCTCGGGATCTTTCTAACAAGGCTGCCTACAGCCATGTCCTATCCCGGCTTACTGAGGGAGGATTTTGGCAGCTATTGAGTATCAGAAAGTGCTTCGTACTGACTTACCTGGCTCTTTTAGACCTTGTGTTTAATAAAATAAATGTTTGTAACATACTTCCACCTCAAAGCAATAACAACTTGAGCTTT
This sequence comes from Capromys pilorides, assembly GCA_004027915.1. NCBI lineage: Eukaryota > Metazoa > Chordata > Mammalia > Rodentia > Capromyidae > Capromys > Capromys pilorides. Next base: position 15,173 of record PVKN010015336.1, on the reverse strand, counting down.
TCTAATTTCTTCCTCACTTCCTTTGTTCAGACTATTAAGCCATAACACCCCACCTCAAAGCACACACACACACTCGGTCAGGGGGCCACCCACTTTGCGCCTTTGACCCAGCTGCTCTCCCAGAGCTGCACCTCCGCTTGCAGCCTGATAAACACCCCTGTCAACCCCAGGACAGACACCATGCTGCACTGGATGGCTGTGCTGCTCTCGGGTAAGTCACTGGTCACTGGCAAGTCGCTGGTCACTGGCATCTCCACCCGGGACGCTAAGGTCCATAGCTGATTCTGAGACACAGATCCGAACGCCTGGTCGCACCTTCCCGCCTCCACTGAGTTCGTGGCTGGTGCCTGAGAGCAGTGCGCACATCTGTGCACACTCGGACCCGTGGCATGGGGCTTGGGGGACCCCTTTCTCTTTATTGTCCTGTCTGCCTGGGTTCTGAGCAGAGCCGCTTCTCCATCTGCCCATCATAAAGCAGGGAAACAGAAAATCACATTCCGTGGCCTCTTTATTGCCCAGCGTGTTTTTGCCCAGTGAGATCGGGTTGAAACAATCACCAAAGCTGTCTCAAAAGGAAACATAAAGTTACAAAGGGAAAAGAGGCTGCAGGGGGCATGGCATAGGGGAGAAGGGATCAAAGAACAAGTCGGAGAGATGGGTTCTAAAAGTCGCCTCAGCAGCAGAAGGTGGAAAGTGTTTTTGTGAAGACTCAGTGTTTTCTTAGAAGCTTTTAACACTGGACAAACTTCTCACTCCACTCACAGTCTTAGGCACTGAGTACACAAAGCTTTTTTTGAACTGACCCTTCTCTTCTGCCCACATTCTCTGTCCTTTGGGAAGATGTGGATCAGGATTCTCACTGGTCCCTGGTGCTGCTTTGCAGAGGCCAATCGGTTCTCTGGGCTCCTGTCACTCTCTCCTCTCCATCTGTCCCCACACTGGCTGGTCACAGGGACCCCTGGAGAAGGTGGCCAGATGGTGGAGGGCTGCAGTGGAGAGGATCTGTCAGCTCCCCTAGGCTCAGCTGCCTCAGCCAGGGTCACCACACATCCCTCCAAGACACGATATACACATATATGTTTCTTTCTGTTGACAGCTTCTGAGCTGATCTCTATTTTTAAGATGGTCCAGTTGTTTGCTTGCTTGCTTGTTTGCTTTATTGTTTGCTATTTGTTTTCATGGAAGCAGAAGAACAAAACTGTTCCTCAACAAGATCTCTTCCTGGACAATTTGTAAAAATTCAAAGCTGTGAGGAAAATATGCGTACCCTTATGTGTTTCTCCCATTGCTATATCAATGCATACTCTGTGCATTCCACAAATGGGCTTTGGACACATAAGGAGATCTAACACTCACCTGACAAGGGTTTAGGACAGTCCAGCATATGGAGAGACTCCAGTGGGAAGTTCCCAAGGGCAAGGTACATGACCTTGTCTGAGTAACAGCCCTCGGACTTGTCCAGATAAAGACTAAGAACATCACAGTTTTGAACCCAAGATGTAGACAGCAAAGCTGAAAAGAGGGAGAGACATTATGTATTGGAGCACCAGGCATTTCCAAACTGTTCTTGATGCTCAGCACACACACACACACACACACACACACACATACACACACAGATTAATGTGCATACCCCCAGGGTTGGGTGTAGGAACAGTCACTGTAGTGCAGTGCTGCTAAGAAAAAAAATCTACCTTATAGTGCGTGCATCTCCTCTAAGTTTTAGAACATTATAAAGCAGTTATTTTTATCCCTAGTTAACAGATGAGAAAACCGAGGTTCATAAAGATTTGCCCAGTGAGATCGGGTTGAAACAATCACCAAAGCTGTCTCAAAAGGAAACGTAAAGTTACAAAGGGAAAAGAGGCTGCTGGGGGCATGGCATGGGGGAGAAGGGATCAAAGAACAAATCGGAGAGATGGGTTCCAAGAATCGCCTCAGCAGCAGAAGGTGGAAAGTGTTTTTGTGAAGACTCAGTGTTTTCTTAGAAGCTTTTAACAATGGACAAACTTCTCACTCCACTCAGACTTAGGCACTGAGTACACAAAGCTTTTTTCAAACTGACCCTTCTCTTCTGCCCACATTCTCTGTCCTTTAGGAAGATGTGGATTAGGATTCCTGAAATTACTTTGCCAATAGAACAAAACAGAGAGGCATATTAAACCCCATGTCTTTTCCACTCTGCTGCTCCACTAGTTTAGATGAAACTGGACTCTAATTTGGAAAAACAAAAAAGTAATAATTCTTTGTAAATGCCGGGGGATGGAGTCACAGTAATTGGTGTCCATGGCTGTTATGGGCTCTCAGGGATCCAGCAGGCTAGGAGCCTTGGCATTCAACCTGCTGATGAGGTCCAAACACTAACTAGATCAGCTGGGAGACGGTCCTCACTTTCCTTCTGAGCGAGCAACAGCAGCCTCCATCCTCCTCTGAGCCTGTGTCCCACATGCTCACAGAGTCTGTGGCACGGGGCATGGGGTCTCCACACAATCCTCCAGCAATGCAGCAGCCACACTTGGCCAAGCAATGTGTTCTTCTCTGGGAGAGCCCAGCTGGGCACACTGGACCATAACAACTGCTCCACACTGAGCTAGAATCTGCCTCCTTGGTCCCTCTAATCCCCATGCATTAGTTTTGTTTTGGTCCTACTAAGATACTCACAAAAAGCCACTCCCTTCTTTCAAGCTTAGTCCACCAAATGACTAAAGACCACAACTGTTCAACCTTCTCAGATAAATGCCTCCCATTCCCTCAGCAAATCTAATGGGAAGCATTTTCTAGACCCAGTTCTCATCTTATTCTTCCACATCTTGATGCCTTTTATCAGTGTACCATGAGCCGGACTTTCTTCTCCCTCCCAAGGTGACTAACGCAGAGCTCACGGGCCCGTATCTCCATAATTTGGAACTCCGTGTTGTAACTTAGTTAGCTCCTAGCCACCTTATCACATTTTCCCCTCACCTTCAGGCTCTGCAAGTGAGGCTCCTGGGCCTTCTCACTCTGGATATCTGCAACTGGCTGATCACAAAAAGTGATTTTACAGTCATGTCCCCAAGGCCCTGCACTATCATGCCACAGCAAGTACTGGGGACTTTGAGACCTGAGCTACTCTGATGTGGCTCTATGGTCTCGAGCTACCCTCTCTCTTGTGTAGGCTACTGCACCCTGCCTTGTTTGGTTAGCACTTTGTAGCCACAAGATCATTTTCTGGTGAGGGGGGTAAGTAGCGGAGACAACTACAGAATGAGTTGTCAGTCACTCTGAGGCCAGACCTTTCTATTTTGCTTAATGTAGTGACCACTTTTCCAGTCAGTGGGGCACTGTAACCTTCACAGTCGGCCTGTAAAAATAATACAACTACCATTCCTATTATGTGATATGACAGAGCGAGGAATTGGCGGCTCTAGGAACTTAGGGAGTTTGTGCAAGTTCACACAGGAAAAGGCAGATTCATGAGCCAAGCACAGGGCCTCTTCTTCTGAATCTGACCTGTTTTCTACTACAGTGAGCTCACAGATAGGAAAAGTGGAGAAAATGGATGAGTAGAGGGATGATAGGAAATAGAGTCTCTAGTTCTCTGCACACTTGAGAAATTATAACTGAGGTAAGTAGAGAATCAGAGTGAAAGCCCCATTTATGTCCAGAGTAGGCAGCAAAGATGGCAGCATATGACTGAATGTGGGAAATGTATGCTCTGAGAGGGTTTTCACCCACCTCCCCTGGGGCCACGCCTGCGTGTCTCAGTGTATGTCGTCACAAGTCAGTGTGGGGGAAGAGCTGAACTGATGACCCTAATCCTTCAGCCTGTCACTGTTGCATGCCCTGCCCAGAAACATAAACTATGCCCTTCAGTATAGGGCCCTTTATTCTTGGGACAATTCATGATTATCTAAAGCACTGATGCAGGATGTGCAGGTGCAGGCATGTTGTATGATGAATGTCTCTTATTTACAGTTCCCTCATTTGTCTGAGATGCCTGTGTCCCACATGCTTGGCTGTGTAACCAAGGAACATGACCTTAGATGTCTGAGCACAACCATGCTCTATTTCCCCAGAGCTCTGTGGACATACTGAGCCATAGAAACTGAAGCTAGACTTTGCTATATGGGTTTTTCTAGGTGTATGGGAGGTGGCCCCTGGGCCATGTTTGTATAGTAGCCTAGTCTTGAGTCTTCTGCTTTCTGATCCCTGGCCCACAGGACCAGATGCAAAGGAAAGCATTATGAACTTATTCAACAAATACCTATGAATCACAGACAATGTTCCAGGCCTAGGTCCTACACATAAGGAACATGGCGGTGGGTAGTATAAACAGAATCAATGCAGGCATGGCAGGCATACCTATCACCTCAGCAGTCTGGGAGGCTGAAGCTGAAAAGTCACAAGTTTGAGCCTAGCCTGGGCAAATTAGCAAAAACCTATCTCAAAACTTAAAAAGGCAAGAGGACACAGCTCAGTGTGAGGGCTCTTCAGAACAGAAAGAGTTCAATCTTCAGTACAGAAAAAAATAAAAGGCAAAGCCTTTGCTTATTCCAATTCTAAGCAGAGAAAAATAAGTGATGCCATCTTGATAACTTAACAAATAAGATAAATTCAAGTAATAAGTGTTCTGATGCTGATGGGACATAGTACCAGTGATTGGAGAGAAATTTTTTTTTTATTTTGTCCCCCAGACAAACCTGTCTGGGGAGGCAACATTTGAACCACATTAGGGCAGAGGATGTCAGAGAGTGGGTCTACCATAAAAATTGATTAGTTAAAAGGGTGGGAGGTGGTTGGGAGGCAGGGCAATTGGGAGGTTAGGTGTGCAGTTAGATAGTCAAGTGGCTGGGTTGCTACGTGGTTGGCTGCCTGGTTGGGTGGAAGCGCCAGCTGTTGAAGTGACAGGTATAGAAGTTCTTCCCAGTGTGAAAGTTCTTTCTACTACTTAATCCAAACATTCACTTTGTTCTCTTGCAGTTTCCTATGTTGGGACAAGTGGTAAGTCTTTCCACGTCTGCTGACGCCAAGTGTATCCCTGGGCCAATATTGAATGGATGGAAATAGATAGTGCACCGGGTCTCCCGGCAGCATCTGGAGAGCAGCTGCAGCTCAGGCTCCTGCCTTAGGATTCTCGGCTTCTGTCCAGGAAGATGAGAAGCCTGCAGCACCACTGGCCAAGGCTAAGGCTGGTCTAGGGCGAGTGAGCCTCAACAGAGTGTCTCTGGACCTTCCTCTAAGTCCCTCAAGAGGACACCTGTCCCCTCCCTCAGTGTGGCCCTGCAGCACCTGTGTTCTCTTGTTCAGTACAGCTTGGACTCATTTCCTTCCCTTTCTTGCACACAGAAGTGGCCCTTGTCTGCCCATCATCTTCTCTTCCTCTGCTATTTCTGTTCTCCAGACATGTTCCAAGGGCCTAGAGGGCGCTTTCTGCCATGTAGAAAAAAATTCTAGGCCATCTTGAGTTCCAAGGACATCTTGTATCATGTAGGGGTAGAAACTTAAATCCCTCCTTAGAGTGGTACAAAGAGGGCTGGGGAAACAAGGGCCATTCTTCAGCAGGGATCCAACCCTGTAGACAATGCTGGCTCCCTCACAGCTCCTCTCCTGTGCACATCACACCCGAGCACAAAGTATATGTTAGGAATAAGGACAAGGAGCACAAAGCCCTCCCATGACTGTGGTAGAGCTGAACTCCCTGCTGGGGCTGCAGACGGAGGGCAGGAGAGCCTGACTGGGGAGGGAAGATGGAGCAAGTCCTGGCCATGGCATCTCTCACCAAGCCCCTCCACTGGCTCCTCTCTAGCCTGATGAACAGGAATGAAGCTATTATCAGGGTGAAGCTGCATAAAGCATGGCTCTGGGGTAGCTGGGGGATAAGAGGCCAATCTTAGGGAGCGGAAACTGAGTATGAAAAAATGAAGCCAGATGATGGATAGGATGAATCTAACTGTGTCAAACGTGGCAAGATGGTGAAAGAAAGTACAATGTAGGGGTTAGGGAGATAGCTCCATGGCACAGGTGCCTGCCTCGCAAGTGCAAGGTCGTGAGTTCAAACCCCGGTCCCACAAAGAGAGAGAGAGAGAGAGAGAGAGAGAGAGAGAGAGAGAGAGAGAGAGAGAAGCAATGTAAAAGGGGAAAAGAAAGATGGGAGGGGGAAAGGCCAGGGAGAAGGCCCAGGAGAAGAAAAAGGAGGAGGGGAGAAGGAAGGGAAGAGGAGGAGGAGGAAGAAAAGGGAGAGGAATAAACAGAGAAAAGCAAGAGGAAGGAGCAAAGGAAGTCATGTTCCTGCCTGACTTGCTGTGGGATGAACTGGACATGGGCAGCTATGACATTCTCTGCAGAAGTCTTCACGTGCAACAAGCAGCCTCAGGCTGGGGACAAAGAGGAGTGTGGGCTGAGCGGACCTGCAGCTCCAGGCTAACCCTGCCCCTGTGTCTCACAGGCTGGCTAAAGCTCCGAGTCCTGCCAAACCCTGTGTTTGAAGGAGACAACCTGACTCTGCAGTGCTGGGCAAAGAAACACGTAACACTGTCTCAGCTGAAGTTTTTCAAAGAGGAAAAATTCCTTGGTTTCTCTGCACTCAACCAGCCTCTGTCCATTAAGGCAGCAACACTGAAAAGCAGTGGGCAGTACCGCTGCACTGGGGTGGTGATGTTTCTCTCACACAGCTTCTTCGAAGCCTCAGCAGTTACCAAGATTCAAGTCCAAGGTGAGTCACCAGCTCAGAGGGGTTGACAGCAGTAGGTGCTGCTCGGGGTCCAGCCTCTCGAGGCCAGTAGCTCCCTGGGCAGAACCCCTCTTTTTGGCACATGAGGACCTGAGAGATCCCTGGCATTGTCCAAATGGTCCCTCATTCCTCAGGGACATGTCTGGAGTCAAGGGAAGGACAGAAAGGATACTGGGAAAGCCCAGTCATGCTCCCTTCCCCTCTGAAGACCAGATGACCACTAAGGGCCTATCAGGCCCTGACATCCAGCACTCCTGAGACTCCGGACTGTGGGGGTGCCCATTCAGGGCTCATGGGTCAGGAGGTGACATTGTTTCCCATCTGGGTCATGGAGCTGTGGGCTGGACTGTACTAGAGCTCAATCCTCGGCCTCCTGGGCCTCACGGACCAGGGGTCCCCTACCAACACAGTAATGTTTCTCCAGAGCTGTTCCAGCCTCCTGTGCTGAGCACAGACCCCTCTCCAGAGCCTCGTGAAGGGGATTTGTTGAGCCTGAGATGTCAGACAGAGCTGCACCCCCAGAAGTCCACCTCACGGCTCTTCTTCTCCTTCTACAAGGATGGCCGTACCGTGCAGAACACAGACCACCATGCAGAATTCTACATTCCAGGAGTCAAAAAGGGAGACTCTGGGGTTTACTGGTGTAAAGTAGCACTTGAGGGTGGCCAAGTTCAGAAACAGAGCCTTTCTCTGGAAATCAGGGTGCAGGGTAAGTAAGAGAGGGGCACAGGATCAACCAGAGGCCGGGCAACAGAGTCTTGGGAATGGGGCAGGGTCTCTAGATCTTGGGCAATCAGGCTGACCCTCCTGTCCCACCTGCCATCCCAGCTCCTGTGTCCCGTCCTGTCCTCACTCTACGACACAGAGCCACAGGCCCTGCTGTGGGAGATGTGGTAGAGCTGCTCTGTGAGGCACAGAGGGGCTCCCCTCCGATCCTGTACTTATTCTACCATGATGGAGAGATCCTGGGAAACCACTCTGCCCTCCATGGTGGAGTGGCCTCCTTCCTCTTCCCAGTGAAGTCAGAGCAAGATGCTGGAAGCTACTGCTGCGAAGCCCAGAACAGCATCTCCAGAGAGAAGAGTGAGCCCAAGAAGCTTTCCCTGGAGGGTAAGTTTTGTCCCCAAACCAGGCTTGAGCCTGCAAGCTGGTAGTGGTCAGATCTCACTCTCCAAGGGCCTTCCACCATGCCCAGCCAGTGGTGACCCGTGGCAGGCTCTGGGTGTGAGAGTGCCACGGTGCATGGTACATGGCCGTCTGTGGTATCATCTGGTCACGATGCCATCTTCTGAGCTATCTTTCATTTCTACCTCAAGGCTCCTGCGGGCCACATGGCTCTCCTGAAGCCACCGTTCTGCCTTTCTGAGCCAACATGAGAAGCATGTGTGCGCCTCATGCTCAGTGCTCATGACCGTTCCCCCCATCTCCTGCCCCCAGGTTCTCAAGCCTTGTCCACCCCCTCCAACAGCAACTGGCTGGTGGCTGGGCCACTTGGCAGCCTGCTGGGCGTGATGGCGATAGCTGCTGCACTTCTGGCATATTGCAGACCCTGGAGAAAAGCTGGTTAGTAGCTCTTTTTGGCATTCTTACCTACTGAGTCCCTATAGCAGGCACTGCCCAAGCCCTGGAGAAGCCGGAGCACAGCAGGACCAGCCACTGTCTTCTCTTGAGTGTGGAGTGGGAGGACAGACTTCTCTTTACATATCACACACAGAGAGGGCCACTTGCAGCCTCCAAAACATGCATACACAGACACACACCACCTTAATAGTCACAGCCATACATTGGTGCACATGGTAGCACTAATGCATATCCAGGTGTGAATAAAAGTGTAAACCAAAGAATTCCTACAAATGAAACATGTTACATATGGGTGGCCTTCATGTTGAAAAGATGGCCTATAGCTTGAACATGACTGAAAAGCACAAGGCCTCCAACTCTGTCGTATTAGGAAAGCTCTGGTTCATTAAACAGAGAGAGAAAAAATGAGACAACACACACACACACACACACACACACACACACACCCCTTTTCTACACCACAAAGGAATTGTGATCAGAAAGGACCAAGTGATAGCCTAGTCCCAGCCTTGCAACTTTCCACCTCCATAGTGTTGGGTCAACTCACTCTTAAGATTCACTCAAGCATCTCTCTCTCTCTCTCTCTCTCTCTCTCTCTCTCTCTCTCTCTGTTCCTAAGGGTTGGAGTGACTAAGAGAACATACATACATCCAATACCTAAGTTGTTTGATTGCTCCATAGTGAGTAGTTCAAAAAATTTTCATTGTAGTCCAAGCAGACAATCTCAGAAGCTTCCACAACCTGCCCTTTCTTTATTACTTTTAATAAGAGATAACAATATGATAGTTTCAAAACACATTAGTAGTACATTCGCAATAATTGCCACATTGCATATTGTTGTCCTCGTAGTAGTTATACAGAGCACAGGGTGTAGACTAACTTGCCCTTTTTTTAGCTGCTCATTTCTGATTCCTCTAAATTCATTGAAAATGAAAAGATTATTATGAATGTACTACTGATATGTTTTGAAACTATCATATTGTTATTTCCTATTAAAAATTAAAATTAAATTTAAAAAATAAAAATTAAAACAAAAAGAAAATGAGAAGATTGGTCACAATTCTGGCACAGAGGACTCTATAGAGAAGAGATGAAAATGCCAGACCAATGGACTTTCTAGGTGACCTATGTGATTTTACATCCCAGATCCTCCCCTTCCTGTCTCCTTCATGATAATTAAACATGAGAACTGATTTTGAAAGCAGTCACAATGGGTGGATTCCTGCATAATTTACCTCCAAGCCTCATTCACTTTTGGCCACATTTAGAGAAATGGTTATCAGTGCCAAAGCCAATGAGTGCCACTTTATTCCTAGGGCTTTAAATCTCCCTATTGTGGGAAAAGCATTCTTATTTCTTGTGAAATAGAAAAGCATGTCTAGTGCACAAGTGATTGCTCTCCTAGGCTTCCAAAGTTAGATTCACCTGTTCAAGTTTGCAACCTCCTTTGTTAAGAAATTTGTGATGAGCTTCTCAGAACCGAGTCAACTCACTCATCCAGAAAGAGCTCCCAGCCATGAATCCAAACTGCTGTTCCCTGACCACCTACCAGAGCATCTGAAGGGTCCTCTCCCCTGCCCCGTACTCTAGCTCCTGCCTCACCAGTGAGGGTCCGTGCCTCCTTCTACTTCCTGTCTCCCTCTTTCATTGGCCAGTCCTCCTACATCCAACTTCCCATCAGTAGGCTAAAGTCTGGATTTTAGGCAAGACACACTTGTTCCATGATAACTCTGTAAGGTAAGAGAAGGATGGAGTCAGGCCTTGACCTAAGTAGGGTGACAGCTGGGGGAGGGGACCACAAACTGAAGGCCTGTGAGTCTCACCATCCCTGCCTAAGTAATAAAGCCCCCTCCACATGGCCCAGTGGCACAGCCACTTCTGACCACCCACTGATGGGTCAGAACATTAAGGGCAGGGCAACACACACAGACACCTTCCTCCCCAGCCCCCAACAAACAAGGCTGGGACAGTCACAAGTGAATGATCCACGAGAAGAAGACACCCAGTAGAAAGAACAAAGGAGCATCCCTTTCCATATGGAGATGCTGTACCACCAATATCAAGCCTGGAATGAGCCGGCTCTGCTTTACTAGGGGATCTATTTACCATGGTGGCCCTGTATCTCAGGTTCTCAGAAGCACAAATTCTTCCAAATGTCACTCAGAAATCCTCTCTTCATTAGAACCCCCTAGCTACACTACAAAAACAGCTGGATGAGCAGCTTTATGTCTCATCTCAGCTCTGGAAGACTTAACCATTGCCAGATAGCATATCCATTCCTCAACAAACAAAAAACTGCCACCACCAACCAAGATATGTGATAGCTCAAATATCTCTGAAGGCAGTTTCCAAGACAGTGTGACCAATGATGGCGTCCCCAGAACCATGCTTGTGCAAGGAATGCATGTTAAAGTAGCTCTCTACCTGCGGGTACAAGTTCTGGAGTGTTTGCTTTGAAGAATTCATTTCATGGTTTGTCACAGTTCCCATAAAACAAAGTCCCAGTGAATTCACAGAATTGTTCCTGGGATACAGACTCGGAAGAAAAGTCCTGACAGATGAACATGGCAGATGTCTAATAATCAGGCACCTGTCTGAGTCTCCGTAAATGTTACAGGAGGGGCTGTTTCCTCAGATCCTACTTGGTGACTCTGACACCGTACGAGCTAAGGAGTGTTTCTCAGGCACTAGATATGACTCAAGTGTTCTGAAGGGCATGTGTGACACAATTCCTATCTGAGGAGCTTCTCATCCCAGAAGCATCTGCTAGCACAGAGGCACAATGCTAGTGAAGAAATACAGACCTAAATTAAGATTCTGTCTCCACCACTGCCTGTAACTTTGGGTGATTCCCTTCTCCCAGGCCTCAATCATGTCATCTAAGAAAATGGACAGGCTAGTATCCATCTGTTCAAAATGACTGCAAAGAACATCCAACACCCAAGAATTAGGAAGCAAAGATTTTTCAAAATCCAGCTACATCCTCGTTATTGGGTTGAGTGTCCTTCTAAGAAATAGATATTTTATTTTGAGTTCCACTCCAAAGTCTGACACACAGCATATGGTCACAGTTCCTAGCTCTTCTTTCTTCTCAAAAGCAGTCCCACTTGTGTATCTGAGCCCTCTCCATGTCTGACCCTACCTCCTTTCTTCTTCTCCGTGACTCCCATGGAGCCACCCTACCTTCCGGAGTGGTTTTCAAAGAAAACATCCCATAGAAATTAATCATGTCCACACCTGGGAATTAACCTTTATCTATACAAGCCAGCCATAGGACCCTGGCAGCACCATGTCATCCTTCTCGCACCCACTCTGTCCCCACCCACTCTGTGATAGTGTTCAGTGAATCAGGCTTTTCATCTCCTAGGGCCCCCTCCAGCCCAGAACCAGCCCTCAGCTCCAAGTGGAGAGCAGAGCCCCCTGGATGGTGACGGTAAGGACTTCCAGCAGGACCGTGGCCTCCTACAGAAGGTGGGGGAGAGAATCCCTGAATCTTGAACCCCACATCTCCCAAATCAACCATTTGGAGAAGGAAGATGATAATTTCTGGGGAAGGTCTAAGGAGCACCTACTGGAGAGCTGGTGATGGGAGAGGTGGGCAGGAAAGGAACCAAGACTCCAGGAGAAAAGGTAGGGAGGATGTGTATCGAGAGAGTTGGCAGACTACGGCCCATGAGCCAGACACTGCCTGTTTCTATAGAGTTCTACTAGAGTGCTGTCACGCTCATTTGTAGAGATGGTAGAGCCCACAAAGCTTAAAATATTTATTATCTTTCTCATACAAGAAGTTTCCAATCCTTTTTTGAGACGGTATCAGAACAAAGGAAGCTACTAAAGTCTGCTAAGAGCCAGGCACCTCTTACCAAGCTGGACATCCCCACATCAATAAGAGGTCGTCACTACCAGTTATCACCATGACAGGGCCTCTGATTGGCTTCCTGGTGCAAGCATCTTCAGGACATTCACAACTCACAGTGGGAAAAGTGAGCAACTTATGCATCCTTCTTTCTTTCAGTACATTGCCAGGAAGAGGAAGACGAAGACATTATCTACTCTGTGGTACAGCCAGTCTCAAAAACGAACAAGGGTGAGTGGTCTCAGCCCAAATGTGACATCTTTGCTGTGGCGAGATTCTGAGGTTTGCATTAGAGTATCATTATCATTTCCATAATCATCACCATCTCAAGCAAACACTACTCTTATCACCAATGCCAATGCCACCATATTTGTCATTGCCATTTTTACCACCATCACTGTATCCACTACCATCATCAGCAACACCATCCCCATGAGTCCATGGCCATCACCACCACCTTGGCCATCATCACTAGTGCCAGCATGACCCCCACCACTTCCTCCTTTGCTACCACCACACCACCACAGTCACCGCCCCATGGCTTCCAACCTCACACCATCATGGCAACCACTACTCCTCCTCAATACCACAGGCACCGCTGTCACTACTCTGACCACATAATGACCATCCTCAATATGATCACTACCACCACAGTCACCTTGACCACTGCAGGGAACTTGTGCCCTTTGCTGGCCGCTGTAGAGAAAAGTGATACTGTTTGCCACCACCCTAGAGCCTAAGATGAGACAGGACAGTCCTGGCTGGAAGAGGGAGTTTAAAAAACTGAGAATTGCAGCTGCGGTTAGCAGCATCAGATAGCAGAGATGGGGGAAAGGCTACTCCTGCCTCTAACAGGTAGTGTGATATGGTGGGACGTGTGGCATGCATATATATATATATATATATATATATATATATATATATATATAATAACCAGCTCAGCCTGCACAGCACATGACGCCAGGGATTGTACCTTGGTCCCTACAGTTGCCTAAGCTTGCCTAAGCAGGTGCTTTAGACCGCTGAGCCATCTCGCCAGCCCCTGTGTGGCTTTCTGAGTCAGGCAAAACTAAGTCCCACCCTTGACTCTGTACTTACTCACTGTGTGACTTGGCAAGTCACGAAGTCTCTGTGGCTCTGGTCTATGAAATGAGCCCAACATCTACTTTGCAAGACCGCTATAAGTTGTTGGAAACAGAACTTGGGTTCTCAGAATATGTTTTACAAATCATCTAACGTATGGTAAAGGTTCAAAAGCAGGGAGCATTTTTTTAAGGACTCGTCTGCTTTGACAGGTTAAGTACGTGATCTATAAAAATGGTTTGAGTAGGTCTGGGGTCTCCACCCCTCCCCACAAAGGGCACAAGGGGCAGTAAACAGCCAAAGAGCCTCTCAACTTTAGTGATTCCCAAGACCTGCCTGGCTACTTACCAAGACATTGCCTGGGCAAATTGAAAGTAGACACAGTTCCTCCCTGGAAAGAGGTGTAGTGAGGACATGAGCCTCAGCAAGAAACCACAACAACAAAACCTTCCAGGTATATTATTTGCACTTGCAAATAAGGAAAATCTGTCCATTTCAATCCTAATTAGGGTCACGGGTGTGAAGACATGATTTGAGGGTGCGAGTGGAGATAGTTGTCTGCTTCCAATCCACACCTGCTCTATGCAGGCCTTCCTGACATGTGGCAGACAGGACTTGAACCCCAAAATAAAGGAAAGCCTTCATGTTCTAAGATGACTTGGAAAGAAGATCCTGGAACCCTAGGAGAGTGTTTCATGCAAGTACTAACCAGGCCGACCCTGCTCAGCTTCCAAGATCAGGAGCTCGGGCATGTTGAGAGTGTTTCATAGTTGGTGAAGATTCCAAATTAACCTGCAGTTTCTACTTTTTATGGAAGCGACAGTAGATTTTTCATCCCAATATTTTAAAAAGGAATTAATGACCCAGACTTTGCAGGATTGACATAAGACTAGAGGAGCGATGAAAAAATAGTATCTTTTATTATAATAATATTTTAATAATATTTCTTAAAATAGGGCCAGGGAGATAGCTCAGTGGAATAAGTGCTTGCCTGGCAAGCGCAAGGTCCTGAGTTCTATCCCTGGTACCACCAAAAAACAAAAAAGAAAAAAATTTTAAACAGTTTTAAATCTTTCTTTCTTTTCTTCTTTATCTGGTACAGGATCTCATTACACAGCTTAGACTTGTAGTAATCCTCTTATCTGAGCCTCCCCAGCACTGGAATTACAGTGGTCAGCACAGAGCACCCAGGGTTCTGGGGCCAGCAGGGAATGCAGTACCAGGGATCAAACTTGGGTCCTTGCACTTGCCAGGCAGGCACTTAGACTACTGACCTATCTCCCCAGCCCTATAATAATATTTTTGCAACAATATTCTTAAAATTTAAACGCACTCCCTGTTTTTCCTTTACATTTCATATAACAAATACAACTCTCATGGTTGGCTGGTATACATAGGAGTCTAATGAAGCGGTTATCTTAAAGATGTTTTTTATATTTTCACCTCTCTGGAGTCGCACTATAACTTTGGTGAGGAAGTTACTACCACAATTTCTTTTTCAGTTGAGATAGCTGAGACTCAGAGGCCTTGAATCAGGTGCTTGGTGATGGTTGAACGGGGGCTAGAACCCAGGTCCCTGGGTTCAAGATCCTGTTTCCACATTTTGTAGAACTGGGAGGAAGTCCCCTTGCAGGATCTGTGCTCTCTAGGGGAAAAGAGATGGCAGGGGGTAGGCGGAGGGGGGATGTGCTGGTGAACACAGATGCCCTAACCTGAGTGCTTCTCTGTCCCTACAGTCAGACCGTTTGAGTTCACCTCTGAGGAAAAGGTGAGGAGGGGCCCGACTCCTTTCCCACCCTCTGCCCTACATCAGCCCCCCGCATCCTCACCTGCCTTTCCCACAGGACATGGTTGCCATCTATGCAGAGGTGAGACGTCCGAGATCCTTGAGACTCCCTCCAAGGACTTGAGTCTAGGAAACAGGTCCTCCCAAGATCCTCTTGG
>PVKN010015335.1:0-18575 GCA_004027915.1 Capromys pilorides | reverse complement strand
GTAAAGGTCTTGCTTCAATACCCAGTACTAACAGGGCAATAGATTGGGGTAAAGACTGAGGCTTCCCAGTCTTTGTCTCCATGAGGATCCACTTACTGGAGAGAATCACCACCACCTGTTCAGTGGTTTGTTCTTTGGAAGCATTTTCCCTTGTGTGTTCTGTGTTTCCCTCCCAGTTTCCCTAGGAGAAAACCACTGGTTGTCCCAGTGAATGGGAGGATGGATGGTTGAATGAGGTATGACCCATGCAGAACTCACAGTAATAAGATCTATTTACTCATTCACCTTACCTTCTAAGGGGTGATACCTATGAGCATCCTTCCAGAAAGTACCGCTGGTGAAACCCAAGAGTGCTAACAGGGAGTGGGCAGATTGAGTACTCTTTGGAGAAGTCAGCTTCTGACATCCACCATGCAGGCCTGGCCCAAGCGCAAGCCCCGCCAGCTGCTGTCAGGATGGAAAGCTCCACTACTCCTTACCTTTCAGCTGTCTGTCCAATTTTGAGCAGAAATAATCAGCAAATAGGACTTGCCACTTTATGTCTGTGCCATTGGTGGAAGCTATTCCAGTGTGATTCAAAGGCGGGAAGAGGAGTGACACAAGGCTTTGTGACTTGTCCTTGGAAGTGAGAAGATGGAAAACAGAACAGCACAGCTGGAGGATCACTTTTTGTGATTGGGAACAAGATAATCTGAGAATGAAAATGTTGCTAGATCTCCATCTCCATCTTAGGGCTGCTAGGGCAGAACATAGGTTTGGCTACTCCATCTCAAGACCTAATGATTTGCCCTGCAATTATTTCCCAATCATTTGATCTTTAATTTAAATTTGATCTCTTGCCCAGACTACTCTGACAGCTTTCTTGTGAGTTCTCTGTTTTCTAGCTCCTTTCTACAGTGTATGTGCCCCTTGTGTCCCTAGTAACCTTCAAATTTTCCTTTCTGACACTCTTTGGCCCAACGTTTCCATCCTCATCTTCAGCCTGGTGGGCAGTGACTTCCATGATCCCAACCCACTCTGTGACTTTCCATTTGCCTAAACCCTCCTTCTCACACTCCGTTGCAATCCTGCTGGGAAAACACTCAGCCTTCCCAGAGTGCTTGCCTTGTTTAGTCTCTGCACTTTGCTTGCGGTATGTGAATTCTGCTGGCCACTTGTTACCTGCTTGTTGGCTGAATAAATGATGACTTTATGGTCTGGATCTGAAATAGTCCTCCAAACTTGTGTGCTAAAGGCTAATGGGCTTTGGGGGAAGTAATTAGATCATAGGGTCCTAAGTTATTCAAGTGGACTGATACATGGGCTGATCATAATTCAGTGGCATTATTGGAAGGTGATGGAAACTGGAAGAAGAACCTGGTACAATGGAACAGACCTTGGAATATGGGTTTGGGGATTGACCCCTTCCTCCTTGGGCTTCCCCCTCTGTGTGTTGACTGCCATGATGAGCAGCTTTCCTAAAGCATGCTCTTCTGCCGTGACACTTCTGCCTCCATATGGGCCTCAAAAAAAAGCTCATCCAGCTAGGACAGAGCACTGAAAACTCAAAAATTAGGAGCCAAAGTAACTTTCCCATAACATTGCTTCTCTCAGCTATTTTTGTCCCAAGGGTTGTAAAACTATCACAGATGCCTCCTCACACAGAGATTTCCCAGCCTCCCACTGGACTGCTCCCTCTCCTTGTTGTCCCACAGGATCTGTGCTTCCTTCTGTCTATTTGTCATTGCACTGTGTCAGTTTAGCTATGGGTTAGTTTCTCCTTCTAGGTAGCATGGTCCTTACGTATTGGACTTCTAACAGGGTTAAGGGGCTGGGCTCAGGAACTAATTCATGATCCAAATAGTGAAATGACCCATTATGCAGGCTCTAGACAGAGGAGTTGGGAGGTTAGGTATGGGCAAAGAATGGAACTCAGACATCTGATCAACTCTACCTGGAGACTGTTCTGGGCATAGTCTAAAATTTTGGAGGTCACACTCCACAAGGCCTCAAAGATTGCCATTCAGGGGCATGTGTGAGCTTTGTATTCTATTCGGAGATGATTTCCCCATGTCTCTGGGGTTAATGGATCTGTTTCCTGTAAGTGTCCACTGCACATCAGGGAGAGAAAAACCCACAGGGAGGGAGAGGAAGGATGTGCCCTTTGAGTTGGTTAAACAGCCGACAGCTGCACTGACTTAATTGGGTTTTATTTTATTTGATCTTGGATAAAGAGGATTTTTGAGAGTCCATTTTCTCCTTCTTAAGTGTTCTTGCTAAAAAAAAATAATAAAAAAAATTCCTAACATCTGTTCAGTTCTTAGATTTTTGCTAGCTAGTTTTACTACACACGGGGGCAGTAGTACACCACCGACCTGCTTGCCAGCGCCCATGGGAGCTGATTTATGAATCTGGAGCATTCACCGGGAATTTTAACTCTAGTTAGATATTTTTCCATTTCATATATATTAGCGAGAAATATCACTTAAGACAAAGTTAAAAATAAATTAAGCAGGGAGCCACATGAAGACATTTATATTTGCTTTTCTGCCACAGTCTGTGAATTCTTATCCTTTGAGTGTTACCCACAAAGCCCAAATTTGAGTCTGGTTGTGCCATAAGGTGATTCACTTCAACTTGATGGTGTTTCAGGGAAATCTGGGTAAAGATGGGAAAATCTCAATGCGCCTGTTCATAGTTTTGGAGTGGCTCAAATATACCAAGTGCTACCCTGTGGGTGGTTATCTTCGTTACTCAGCTTAACATCCTAAAGGCCTACATCTTTTTCCCTGTCCACCAGGAGAGGCACCAAGTGCAGGATGATGATGTGACATGTCCAAGTTCGTGCACCTCAAGGATATAAAGAAACTGTACTGTGTCGAGGCAGAAAGAGTGCTGACTGTCTTGTGTGCTCAAGGATATATTCTTAACACCCAGAGCATCACTAAACTACATGACAGAAGCTTAATAAATATTTGTCGAGTAAGTAAATGGCTGAAGAGCTTGTTGACTCCAGGTACAATTCTCTCTGTGTGCTGTGTGGTACTTTCAGGATGCGTTGGCAATCTTTCAAGTGCTCCTTGTGGATACTGGATGCTGTGGCGGCTCCTTTGAGGAATTCCAGAGAATGACTGCTCCTTCCAGGAATTCTGCAGACCCACACTCAAAACCCAGAAGGTTGTGGGGTGATATCTACACATCTTAAAGAGTGCTTTGATTGCTGAACAAATTTATGGAAAGACTAAAGAAAGAAAAGAGTACAGTATAGATTTGGAGTGCCAAATCCTTAGTAAACTGTATGCAGCTTGGTGGGTGGGGTTACCAGAGGAGCTATTAGTTACTTGTGGCAAAGACAGATTGCTTCCAGTCACCTGAAATTATAGGCATAGTCAGGGATGAGCAAGAAGAGGATAGAACTCAAAGAAACACTCTTGAGTGGTCCAGCAAGAGGGGGATGAGCAAATCCTCTAAGAATGGGGATCCCTTATGGGACTCAAAGTTGCACATGCAAAGTTCCATTTTGTCTCCTCTGTGCCCTGAACTTGTATAAGAACCTTTGGGGAAGGAGAATACAGTTATTCAGTGGCCTTGACAATGGCCGAGATCTAAGAACTGGGTCTTGCTGAGCTGCATCCTGTTTAGTGAGAAAGAAGTACCCTGAAGACGCTGGGGGGAGCTCAGAATGGGAAGCATGTGGATCAGAAACAGAGACTCAAAGATCTCGCACCCTTGAAAAATTTGTAAATTTGATGCATGTGTTCCTCTTGCTTCCTGGGAGTCATTCCACCATTCAACCATGTAAAGCACTAAAACCTTTGCAAGAAATAGGCTTTTGTCTTAGGGGATCTGGGAAGATTGTATCCAACTCCACAAAGAGATGTGGAGAAGGATGAGGCCCAGTGGGAGAGGAAGTGATGGCATGAGTAGAGCCAGAAGAAAGAAGAAAGAGAAGGAGTCCTTGGAACCTTTGGTGGGAAGAGGCAGGGCTCGTGTTCTTGGCCTAGGGTAGAGAATGAGCTGCTCACAGCTGCTGGATTCCCTGATAGGTAGGCATAGTGGCTGTCATCTCCAGGGGTTGCTAGACAATATCTGGGTGTCTGATGCTGGCCATCAGAAAAGGCTGGACCATGTTGGTCTCTTTTCTCATCATCAGGACATAATGTTAGAGACCTACAACTTAAGGAGGGACTTATCTTGGCTCATGTTCTCCAGCAGTGTTTGAGCAGCTCTAAGGCAGGCACTACATGGTGGGAAGGTCTGGTGGGAGACAGCTACTCATGCCGCAGCTGTCGAGCTCACAAGTGAGTGGGTGAGCGCACTGATGAGTACAATGCTGCCGCAGTCCAAGCACCTTCCAGAAATCCCATGTCTGAGATCCTCAGGTTTGGGGAACACTCTCCATCAAAATCATTACATGGCCTTTATAATGCAGCAGCTCTCTGGGCCTTTGATGAATGGAATCAAGATAATTTCTAGGCTGACTCTTTTGTAAACAAAAAAAAAAAAGACCCTCAAGTTACTCAAAGAGGGCTGGGGATATAGCTCAGTAGAATAAGTGCTTGCCTGGCAAGCACAAGGTCCTAAGTTCAATCCCCGGTAACACAAAAAGAAAAAGAAAAAACAAACATTTAAAAAAATCAAGTTACTCAAAGATAGGTGTAGGAGAAACTGCTGAGATTGATTAGAGCCACCCCTGGGTCTGTAACCAAGTGGGAGATTTCCTGTATCTTTGCATTTTATCAGTGTTGTGTTGCTGTGATAAAATACCTGAGGAAATGAACTTCAAGGAGGAAAGATTTGTTTTGATTTATGCTTTAAGTTCACGGTAGGCTGCTGACCTTTGCTCTTTAGCCTGTGGTAAAGCAGAAACATCATGACTGATTGACGTGATGGAGGAAAAGTAATCAACTTATGGCAACCAGGAAGATGGGGAGAAAAGGAGGAGGGAGATAGAGAGAAAGAGGGAAAGGGAGAGGGAAGAGATGGGGACAAGATCTATCTTTCAGAGGCAAGCCCACAATGACCTACTCATTCCAATATCCTCATGTTTATATTACTTGCTAATCATGCCACCAGCTGGTGACCAGAGCTTCAATGCAAGAGCTTTTGGGGGACTTTTGAAATGGAAGCCATACAGGCCCCCAATCTTTCTTAATTCTCTTACTGCGGTAAGATATGTTGACTCCTGGTTCCCACTTCCAAAATTTCGTTCACTCAATATTGGCTTGCCACGGCTTTGTTTCTACTTCATACCATCCATTTACTCTGTTCCCAGTGCTTCCTGGTTTGGGTTCCCTATTTTCACAAGGGCAAGGGCCTGTTTGGCTCAGTTTAATTTTGTACATGAGACCCTGAGTAGGTGACCCTGCTCAGGCTCTTCTTCTGGCTCCATCAGTGATGTGAGGAGGCTAGAAAGTGATTTCATGCTTCAGTCTCAGATAATAGGTTTCCTGCTGTTTCTCCAGGTTGTGTGACTTGTAGCTCCTGGCCCCATAACTCCTGTGTCATTGCAAACTTGTATTGCACATGAACTATGCCCCTGGTGTACAGCATGGCTGCCCAGGCCTTCTGCACAGATAATGAAGAACATCATCCATCCAGGTCTCAAATATACTTCTGAAGTGACTGGGTCATTTGATACTTGTCGATCCTGAACATGATATTTTAGTAAAGATCTTACATGGAAGTGTGTTAAACAGAGAACAACAGACAAGTCTCAGCTTTCACTGGGACCAGGAAGTATAGAAATTAGACAGCAGAGATAAAGCATGGCTTTACCCACCTTGGGCTGTTATTGGTTGCAGATCATTATGATACCTAAGTATTGGAGATAACTTCTCCCACTCAGCTGTATGGTCTGCAAACCTTCATTTCAATCTCAGCTTACTCCCTACTGCCACCTTGGTGATTCCAAGTTCTGCTAATTTCATTGTTATGCTTAATTTATATGTCAAGTTAACTGGTGCATGAGATGCCCAGCTATATGGTCAAAATCTGCTTTCAACCATGAGGAAGTTTTTGGTTGAAGTTGGTTTACAGCTGAGTCAGTGGACTGGGTAGAGCGGATGGCTCTTTCTTGCGGCTGACCTTATCTGATTGCCTGAAGTCCTCAACACTAAAAGGCTGACCCTCTCACAAGTAACACTCTTCATGCCTTTGGGGTTCAATGGAAATAGCAGTCTTCCTTGGATCTCAGGCCCACCAGATCCCCATGTGGAACTTAAATTAGCTGCTTCTCTGCATCTCCAGCTTAGCCACTGCAGACCTTGGCATGTTTCAGCTTCCCACATCATCATAGCCAATTATTTATGATAGATTTCTTTGTAACTGCAACAATACATTTAGATCTATATCTATCCCCTACTGATCCTGTTTCTCTAACTAAGGTCTTCCTTTGGGAACCACTTCCAGAATCTGTGCCTCTTTTCCATCCTCAGCCACTGTCCTCGTATGGGCCAAATTGCTTTGACTGATGTGGCAATGAAGGACTCAATGTTTCCCCTGCTCTGTTCTACACCACCCCTTAGTCTCTCAAGAGGCTGAAGGGATGTTGCTTTCATAAAACTTGGCTTGGATCTAACATTCTTTAGGCCAATGCTGTGGAACAGGGTACAAGTCAAGCAGTATTTGACCTCTTCTAGCCACCTCAGAGCATTTTTTTTTTGTGTGTGTAGACTCTGTTGGGGATACATATTTCTTCTCTGAACACAACACACATCCCTTTTTATGTACACATTATTTTTGCCTCCCACATTTATACCATAACACACTGAGCAAACTCTCATCCTTCAAGGTGAGCTGAATCTTACCTTGTTTATGAAACCCATCTAGACTTCAGGTAGAGACTGTCACTATTGCCTCTGATTTCCAGGCTACTTACTCATCCCATTATACTATTTTTATTAATGTGATGCTCTTCCAGTTTTCCTCCCTGTACTGAAAATTTCTGGAAATCCAGTGGTCTCTTTCCTCAGTGCCTACAGGCATTTGTAAACTGTAGCAAACACACATTACACTTTAAAGAATGAAGAATGAATATACTGTGCATGCTTGAGTATAACTAGATTTTAAAAATGCTGGTCAGTAAGACAACCACATAGCCTTTAATCCTAATGGTTTATCCAGATTATTTGACCTAATTCTTTAATACCGTATCATCCATAATTCTGTGTTATCAGACAGCTGTAATGTCAGCAGAGTGCTGAATTTTATCTCCACTACAGTATGGAGAGTATAGAGTCCTCTGATGAATGTACACAGAGAGAGAAACGTCATAAGATTGGCATTCTTCTAAGAAAAAGAGAGAAACACTCATCAAAATTGCTCTGGTGCTATCAGGAGAGCATCTCCAAGCAAAGACCTTATGTGAATAGCAGTAAGAAATGGTAGATTTCATAGGTTGGTCATGGAGAGCCTTGTTAATTTCACAGTTTGTAAAAGATTAATGGTAAAGGAAATAAAATACACCTGCAACTATCTAATTTCAAAAAACACTTTTGACTAAAATACAACTGAGAAGAAATAGAAGGAGAATGGAATGTTTAATTTGGATGTATGGCTTGACCTTCATGTTTGAATTCATAATTGTTAGGAACTTCTAACCAGGAGGATTTCACTCCAAAACTGAAATGTGGATCAGAAAAATAAAAACTTCCTATCTTTTTGGTAGCACAGATGATCCTGCTGTTATGATCTACCCAAACTAGGAGGACAGGAAGGTAACCCCAATTTCCTTTAATCAGAGGTTGTACTGTACCCCTCCCTGCATGTCATTTATAGTTTGGAGGGGGTGGAAAGAAGCTAAGACTTCAACTTTCTTATTAGAATCGATTGATGACTTCCTGAATGTCTGCCTCCTCCTTCAGTTACTAGCGGCATTTGGGTTCCCCTGCCCCCCACTCACCCAAGGACTTGTTAGAGACCAGCCCTGCTCTGAATGTGATTTAATTTGGGGCTGGTCTTTTAGAGGTAAAGAAATTCATCATCAGGATATAAGGAAACCAGCACTGGCTCAGACCCAAAGGGTGGGGAGTGGTTCAATCCTGAAGCTTTCACCATCTGTGTGAAGGTGAGATCACTAGGCCTCAGTTTTATCATCTGTAATCCTGAAGTATAAAAAATATCCCCACAAGAATTTGTGAGAACAAAACAAAAGGTTTGGTTACTCAGATGATTTAGAGCTTGACGTCTTTCTAACATATTTCATTTTACTCTCCTAGATGGTTTCTGCACTGTGCATGGCAGGGGAATCCCTTTCCTTTCTCTTTTGACTTCCTCACAAGTTTGTTGCATACATATATAGGCTATTGAAGAAATACTTGGGAACAAATCCACTTTTCAGTTCTGTGGTTGAAACATGTATACTCTCTCTGATTCAAATGACAAAGTCTTAACTCCCACTACAGAATCTTTCTTGAAAAAAAATTGTGGATATAATTAAAGTGAAGTCATACTTGAGTAGGGTGACCTCTAAGCAATTCAACTGGTGGACTACTGTTTTCTATATTGGCTATATAATGGACCCGGCTCTCCCTGTTGTAGGTCTCTTGTTGTTTTGGGGAATGTGTTACCAGTAGTACTACAATTTGTACTCTCCTGTCTCCCCAGGCAGTTTTAGTTACAGCTGTGATGGACTATTACTGAATGGGCTGCTGGCCATGGTGGCCCAATCATAGCTTATCTCACACGTCCAAAGTGATCTTCCGTTCCCTACCCTAAATGTGTAATTGACACTCCTAACATCAGTAGGAGCTCATTTATATGCTGTGTTAGTCAGCTTCCTGTTACTATAACAAAAATTCCTGAGACGAGAAATTTTATTTTTGCTTTTAGTTTCAGTCCATGGTATGGGAGAAACTGAGCTGGAGATTCCTCTGCAAATTCAGGCTACAGCAAGACCAGGCCCAAGAACATGGAGTGCTAGAGTTGAGCTATCTGAACCTATCATTGGGACTAGAAGAAGGCCAGTCCAGCAGGGGTCTGGCCTTGGTGTTCCTTCCTGCTGACTACAGTACGGACAGCTCTGAGAGTGCTTCAATTTCAGGGTTCTCAGCAAAATACTCAGACCTTGGACTTTCAGCTCGAATGCATGCTTCTCCTCCTTTTACTGTGTATCAAATAAAGACATAGACTGTGCTGGGTTGGTGCAGACTCTCCATCAGAGAGGCCAGATACCACCGGCTCCTGGCTTTTTTCTATATTTCTCTTTTGCTAATCTCCTGTTGCTCCTGCTCAGCAACCCACTGGCTGCATGGATCACAGCACATGGTCCTGTGGACCCATTGCTTTTGGGCCTATGAAGAGGCAGCACATCATGGAAGCAAGGTTATTTACCTCATGGTGTTAAAGTGAAAGGGAGGCTGAGCTTCACCATCTGCTCCAAGAGTTTGACTCCAGTGACTTAAAACTTTCCCCTGGGCACCATTTCCTAAAGTCTCTAGCACACCAAGGCCAGCAAGCTGGGATAAGCCTTTAAGACATGGGCTTTCAAGAGATGCATGGAGGTGAGTATCATACTCCAGAAATGGGTTTGGAAACCAGTGGATATGGGCCTTCAGGCTTAGCTTGGATGGACATTCTGAGAGCTGCAGATGTATCCAGCAATGGACTCTATGTACCCAAAGTAGGCTTCTCCTCCTTTCTTACTGTGCCTGGCCCTTCACTGCTGCTTCCAGAAATTATCACACAAATAATAATTGTCACACCCCAGAGCCCATTTGCAGGGAAACCAAGCTAGGAGAGGCAGTGACAGAAGCAGCCTCCACACTGGCCTCACACCTAAGTCACATCCCAAGATTAACTTTGGTAGTCATTGAGCACTGTACTGTAATAAATTGGATTGTTTGCTCCCATTTACAATTACTTGTTCTCCTCTCTCATTTCCTAGACTCTGGTGCAGCAGAGGAGAAAGTTTGCATGTTTTATAGTCTCTAAAAACCATCAGACCTGAAAAAACTGTGTGATCACAACCAGATTCTAACTCAAAAATATTTATTTCAGTTGCAGCATTTAGGTTATACATCACAGAGGAACCCAAAGGCATATCTGACTCCATTAAAACATCACATTGGGCTTGAAATACTGTGTTCTGGTATGCCAGTATATGAAAAATATTTCACCTCATATTAGATTGGTGGAGGATGGAGCTGTGTTGTAATACTGTGCAGGAGAGTCGCTTGTCAATCTATGTGCTTAGCATCCATATGGTGTATGGGAGTTTGTTCTTTCACTTAAAAAAATTCTCCTTTGTAATTAATTGGAGCAAGAAGTAAACCTTTACTCCATTATTATCTGTCATGTGCTTCTTGCCAATTAGTGTGGTTGCACCTCATGGCTTAATTTAGTATCAATTGTGAAACTTGAAGAGAGATTGCGCCATCTTTGAATATTAATGCAATTTTATTTCCCAGGGGCATTAAGCCTTCTAACATACTGGACTGCCTCCACAGAGCATTTTTGGATTTTTCAACCTGTATAAAGATTATATATATATATATATATATATATATATATATATATATATATATATGCAAGAGAGTGACTCTCTTGAGATATAAATTGTGGTCTAGTACCACAGCTTCAGAGTTCTTTCTCTAATCTTGCTTCCTGTGATTTCATTTCAGGTGAACTAATACACTTCAGAAACTCACTTGAGCAGGAAAAACTTTTTGAAATTAAGCCCTTAGCACAGTGTGTGGTTGTGACAGTTAAACTGGATTTGTCAACTTGATTAGCTTCGAACTCAGCCAGGGGCTTAGCAGACACATTTCTGATTGTGTCTGGTCAGATTCTGGATGCAGCTAGACCTCTGGTCCCAGCTCTCTTTCTTTCCGGTGCTGTTTTGCTGCTCTGCTTTTGACCACCCTAAGGTGAGCTGTATTCCTCTGCAGAGCCTTCTGCCATGATGTTTCCACATTGGAGTTAGCAGACCATGGACTGAGTCCCCTGAAATTGGAGCCAAATGAACCTTCCTTTTAAGCTGTGGGTGTTGGGCATTGGATCCCAGGGATGGGAAAGTTGATGAATGACTGGTAAGTGGGAGGAGTTTAACAAATCTCTCTTTGGATGCTAAGGGACTTACAACCATAGTCTTCAGGGTAAATCCAAAAACCATCATTACTAGTGCAACCTGAGAGCTTGTTTGCAGCTGACAGACTCCCCTATCACTTTGTATGTTGGAGACTCGCTTAGCATCTTTTTAAGGTTCTTCCATGAGTAGAGACAAGAGGCTCAAAAGATATTAGGAAAGGAACCAAAATTTCCAAGGAGATTTCTCTTTTCATGGATACATAATTTTTTCACCCATCCTGTGAAACACAACACCAAACATTTATCAGAGCAGGAGACATTAATCAAGGAGATAGGCTGCTGCATGGATTGAAAGGAATCTTGCTTGTGGGGACCTCATGGGATGTACTTCCCAGTTCACCCTGTTTCAGTTCACCCATCTTGATTCTCCTTTCTCATGAAGGCCTCTATCCAAGTATTGTTGGTAACTATTCTGGAATATCTCAAGCTGTGTCTTTTGTGAGTATCAATAATAATTTCTGGATCTAGATGCAGAAGTTTGTACTGTTGCCTATTTCTCTCACCAGTTCCCTCTAAGCATTTTAGTCTACACTAAATCCACTTACTAGAAAATTTCAGCTACTTACGAAATGCCTACAGGAAACACCAGGTGCCTCTGTCAGTCTAGGTCTCCATTTGCTACAGACTGAAGCCAAGTTTTCCCCTCTGCTGACTCCTTGGTTGCTTCTACAGTCCATGCTTCCACATGAATTTCTTCACACATTTGCTATTCACCTAACATTTAAGAAACACTGGGGTTCTGTAGAGCCTGAGATGAATCAGAAAAATGTCATGTCCTTGAAAGGTTCACATCCCAAGGAATAAGAGAAGCACTTACATTGAACATTATCGTCATTTTGATAGGAACTTTGAAAGTGCACAACCTGTGAGTTAAGAGGGGGGTGCTCTGGCCAGAGATTTAGCAAAGTCATTTTTAGCAAGAGTGATTTTAGGAGTGGAGAATGAGAAGGCGAACAAGGTGAAACGATTGGGAGTTTATACATAGAACATTTCATGCCCATGAAAAATAAAGCTGGAAAGAAAAGGACAGTTCAGATTTGGAGACCTTGAACATAGTGAGAAGAGCTTGCAGAGGGATCCTGATCCACTTCGTATTGCTATAGCAGAACATCTAAGACCAACTGCTTTTTTTAGTAAATGGGTTTATGTCGCTTGGGTTTTCATGGCTGAAAAATCCAAATAGCATAGTGGCCATGTCCCAGTGAGGGCCCTCTGGCTATATCATGGCATGATGGAGAAGTGGAAGGAGAACTTCCCATATGCCGAAGGGATTACATGCCCAGAAAGAAAGCAAGGGACCTGGGAAGGGCCAGACTTGCGTTTTGTAACAACCTACACTTGTGGAAAGAAATACACCCTTAAGGGACCAAATGCAGTTTACAAGACCAGCATTAATCCATTTATGAAGGTGAAACTCACATGATATAATTTATTTCCACTAGACTCCCACCTCTTAAAGATTCTACCACTTCAATACTATTACATGAGGGGACAAGGTTTTTAGCACATAGAATAACTGGGCAAGCAGAGTTTATCTAAAACATAGAAGAGGGACAGAGAGCAAATTTAGAAGATCCTCCTCTCTACCCCATCATCAGTAATGCTCAGATTACACCCATTCATCAGTTAAGTCTACTTTCTTAGGCCATTCACCAAAATTCTCCAACAACAGCCAATGTTGTCATGTCCTTTCTTTTAGATCCCAAAGCTTACCTCCTGCACAAATATTGATTCTTGGAATGATTAATATTGCTATGTATATTAGCAGTTAATTTGTTCACCAAAAATGATTAGCACAAGAAGCTTGCATATTATTAGAGGCCTCATTAATTTCATCAAGTTTATTTAAATGCATCAAGGTGTCAAGTCAATAATAGTTACTTATTAATAAATCATCTCAATACCTCAAGACACACTGAAATAGTGACACATGAAATTATGGGGTGGATGTTGTATGGTTTCTGATAGGCAAAGGAAGTGCAGCTCTATTACTAAATGGAGAGCCCTGAGTGTAATGTGCTAGTTAGGTGGCCTTACTGAATTAGCAGATTTCTCAGAGTCATCAATGGTTTCAAGCCCCACTTCATTATGAAAGGTCCTTTTCTTCCTCTGAGCTGGTACTATGGGCTAGAGTGAAGAATAAAGATTTTTGGAATCAGAATTCCTGGTTTGGGTAGAATATCCTCATCTGGAAATGCTGTGGACCTGACATGAGTTGCTTTGTTGGAAAGACTTTGTAGTCTGCAATATGGAAGGGGTATTTAGTCAGAGTTCCTACTGGGGAAACATAGCACCTGATGGGCATGGCTTAAAGGAGGAGAGGTTTAATTTGGCTCATATGGTAAGGGACCCAGTCCATGGTGGGCTGGGTCCAAGCCTGGAACGTCTGGTAGAAGAACCTGGTGCCTAGGAAACAGCAGGGGACAGTTTCAGAGAGGAAGAGACAAGAGACCAGACAGCACCAAAGGTCATGGCTCCAGGACCCACCCAGGTGCAAGTAAATGTGTGTTTTATCAATCCCCCAGCAGCTCCCAAGCCAATAAATAGACAAAACCAAGCTTAACTATCACATCCAACTCCTTGTTAGTTTGAACCCAACTACATTTCCTATAGCCACACTTAATGTCCAAATAATACCAGGCCATAATTCTGTTTGACATCATATAGCTGTCTTGTGTTCCACTGAAATAAAAATAATCCCCTTCCCAAAGTCCCAATAACTCCAACATTTTCCGGAAATTCAAATTAAACCCTTTGAAAATTCTTAGCTGTGAACCTCTGTGAAAGAAAAATTAAATAAGCTCGAGATATAATGATATAGGGTAAATATTACCATTCTGAAGGAGAGGAGTCAAAAAAAAAGAGAATCAGATCAAAGTAAAGCCCAGTTAAAAACAAACAAACAAACAAGCAAGCAAATAAACCAAGACTCAGCAGGGCAAACATTAAGTCCTATGGCTCCATATGCAGTATTTGGGACACAAGGGGTTTGGATGGCTCCACCTCTACAATCTTGTTGGCAGCGGGCCATGTAGCCTCTCTCTTGAGCTGGCTGTATTTGTATCCTGAAGCTTTCAGTGTTCCTCTAATCTTCAATGTCCCAGGGCCTTTACCACAGGCTCCCACAGCTCACACACTGCCTTGTCAGGGGCATATTGCTGGCTTTCTGACCTTCTTTTGAAACCTGGGTGAAAGTTTGCATGACCCCACAAGGCTTGGATTCTGCATTCTTCTCAAACCAGCATCAAAAGAATGGGACTGAAGTTTACTGTGAATGGGAGCAGTAGCCAGGCCCCCTTGGACCATGGATGCCTTAGGCTCTGTGTGCCTGTGTGGTTGAGCACTGTGAAATTAATCCTAGGTAATGCATTCCTAGGAGATAGATTGTTGCTCAGGAGGAGTACAGCGGGTTCTCTTCTCAAAAGGAAAGGTTGACAGTTTTGTGCTCTTGATCCTTCAATAGGTGGGATCCTACTGAATCCTTAGATGTCCTCAAAGCATCTTTTATCTGGCTTCTGTACAAAGTAAGCGGTGTCTTTTTAGTGACGTTAATCTAATTAACTTCAGGGATTCATCTGACTCTGGTATTCATTTAAGATACACCTGGTGCCTTTTAGACAACATGAAGTCATTTTTGCCCTCATCCATACATAGAATTTTCTTTTGACCCAGTTGTGGACATCCAACAGGTATTGCTGCCTCCTAGGGTCACACTTCTATCAATAAACCCTTATCTTCTGCAAATGAAACTCTGTGATCTCCTAAATCTCCCCTATTCTTCAGTCTCATGACACCTGGGGGCTAATTCTCACACATTAGGGACCAGGTTGCTCTAGAACACCAAATGTTCCTTGGCTTACTTTGCTAAGTAGGGACCTGGCTTTTGGATTATCTCAAGGATCCAAGTTTTCTTTTATATTTCTCTGTATGTTAAAGCTGAAGTTAAAAGACCTTGAGATTCTGTAATCACTTATTAGAAGTAATTTTATTCCTTCAACCTATTTCCCATTCCCTACTCAGAAACAAGAGAATATTCTGGGAACTAATGTCATTGTGATGCTTAGGCAGAGTCCACTGACTTCAAACAGAGCAATCTGTTCTGAGCACATAGCTCTGATCCATACAAAGGGGAACCAGTGGGAGATCCAGCTTAGAGGAACAAAGGCTCTGGGGACATTTGCTCCTGAGAGAGCTAAGGAAGAGAGGAGTGACCTGCAATCTGAAGATTCCATTGGAGAGTCAACCTGAAGAAATGTGAACATGGCTTTCCCATCTGGCCTATGTGCTTTGCTTTGTACTAGTAAGATTTGTTCTTTCAAGTATTTTAACCGATTGCTTGGAAAGGCACAATGCAATATTTTGCTAAGATTGAGAAGTCCCCAAAGGGCTTATTTGGAAACAAGTTAGACCAAGATTAGTGGTCCCTGGTGGTTTCATCTCTGCTTCAGACCTGTACCAGGAAGGCCTTGCTGAGTGCTTAAATCCTAGGCATGAATCTCACTAGGCAAGCTCCAGACTAGTTGGTGGCAGGGGCACCCATAAACTCCCCGACTGGTTGGTGGCTGCTGACATATGCTTCTGCGATAGCCTTCTCTGTGGCTTGATTTGCAAATCTTCCTAGGTCAGGGCAAATTGAAAACTGGAAGAGGGACAGGTTCACTCCTGGGACCATGGTGACTCATTCTGAGGTAGGAGCTCAGTTCATGCCTGCTGTTTAGGTAACGGAGGGTGCTTCTAGGACTCTCAGGGTACAGATGATGCTGGGGTAGTACCCTACTGGTGACTGTAGGTGTGAGGGACCTATCCTCCTTGCTGGAAATTATATATGACATCCAGTGCTGGGCTCTGGATGTCTGTCAGAAGATATGTGTGCAGGGAAAGATTAGTACTGTTTATGTTAGAAATTGAGATTGTGGAAAATTCCTAAGCTCCCTAAAAATTATACAAAGACTATAAAATGAAGCTAGATTTGCTCTCTTCAAATCCTATGCTCAGTGAAGCATGGAGATATTACTTGACTTTTATTAGATTATGCCCAGCAAACCTACTGTAAGTTGAAAACATATATTGAAACTAAGTGTAATATCTCTAACTCATCAAGCATCCTAGCTTGCAAATCATCTGAGCACACATCTGTATTACACATCCCCCACAACCCCACCACTCACCCGGACACACCCTGATTGCAAGTTTCTTGGGCATGAGCAGATCTCGCAGTGTGGGTCACTTCTTTTGTGATCATGTGCTGGCTGGGAAACTGTAGCTGCCCAGCATCTCAAGTGAGTATCGTACTCTGTTTATCACTAGTCTTGGAAAAGATCCAAATTCAAAATTCAAAGTACGGTTTCTACTGAATGCATATAGCTTTCAAGCTATCATCAAGTTGAAAAAGTGTTGGCTGAACCATTGTAAGTTGTAGACTGCTTGTGCCATAGAAATGGAACAGATTGATTTGTTTTTAAAAGGAGCCAGGGCCCAAGGGAGGCAGTTTGAGGAGCTCATGGGAAAAGGGCACTTTCTCTCTGGGGAAAAGCAAGATAGAGTTTTTCTGGTCTGAAGTCCTGGGTCTAAGTCAGGATAAGAGTGGGTGCTGGCAGCTCCTTTTTAGGGGCATGAAAAGATAATGAATTGTTAATTTATGCCAGAACATATTGGACTGAGATTCAAGGTAATATTCAGTACCCAGAGATCAGACTCAAAGATATGTCAGCAAAGCTAAAGTGTGTGATATGGGTTGACCAATCCAGGAACATGGGGCTCCAGGCAGGGGGCAGAAGGTGGAAGGGACATATGGATGGGCACCACAGGGTTGGCACAGAGCTTGGTATCCAGGCAAATTTGGGACCTGGCTTCATGCCTTGAGGTTTGTGCTCTTATCCCATGACAAAGTCATATTTCTTATTTTATACTTGGTACCAAGTGGCCATATATAGTAATCATCACTTTCTTGTTGTTGGAACAAAATACCTTGCACCCAAAACATAAGAGAGGAGTGGTTTGTTTTCATTCATGACTTTAGTGAGTTCAGGGCATGGCTGGTGGTTCCAAGGCAGAAATGATGTGGCAGAAGTCATACAAAACACACAATCTTATGGCCAAGAGAAAGAAAGGAGAGTCTGGGGATAAGAACATACTCTCCCAGGTCACGCCCCCCATGACCCATTTTCAACCAGGCCCCAGAGCCCACCTCCTAACAGCACACCCATCTATAAACTCATCAATGAATACAACACCCAATGATTCAGTCACCTTCCAAACACCTCACCTCTGAACACATGAGACTTTGGGGGACATGTTGGATGTAAACTGTAACAGCACCCTCAAAGCCAGCTGTGGGAGAAGTGCAGGAATACATACACCTGATGCAGAAGTGAGGCCAACCCAAGTATGTCTGGAGTTAAAAGAACATGAGAATTTCCTTACTTATGAAAGGACCCACCTGCATTTCAGAGCCTTTCCAGAATGTTTTCCATCCACTGAGCCATCAGAAGGAGTCTTGTGGGTACATGATTGCTGATATTCCCTGGGAGATCATGCACTTCTGGATCACAGATGGTGCCTCTGGGGTGTGAATCAAGCTTATCCTTCACTGTGACAGAGTAGTATTCTACTGTATGTGAATTTATTTTACTCATCTGCTAATGGTTACATAGGCTACTTCCAAAACTTAGTTATTATGAATTGTGTTCTTATAAAACAGGGGGCTACTAAGTCTTGTGTTTTGTGAGTCCCCTTATAAACACAATTGATAAGATTGAGTCCCCATGAAATCACCTTTTATGCTTTGCTCTGTAATCCCTTCTCTTTGCCACAGGACTCAACCGTCAGTCCATGAATCTGGACAGGAAGATGGATAGCACATCGCTTGTCCCTCTCTTTGTTCTGACACTGCCCAGCCCCGTGCTTAGGCTTTCTGCACATATCAACTGTACAGGGAGACACCTGTATTTCACCAACCCTGAAAACATCGTATGTACCCTAAAACACCCTTGGCTAAGATCCTTCCAACCCAGGCACTCTTCAGTTACACATAGGGTAGACTAAGGGGCAGATGGGTTTTGCACATTTGTAGACAGATAGCTAAGGTCATATCAAGGTCAGTGTGATGGGAGAGTCTATCTTGGATGAGAGCAATATGAGAAGCCATTGTACATGGACAATTCAACAGCAACAATAAAACTGACTAGATATCTATCAGCTTTTTATTATCATGTTGCAGCAAAAATTCTAAATACTATTGGTGATATTCATCTCCTCCGAACTCTTCTGTTGATCTAATTTTTAGGCAATTGTTTCCATGACTTCTGAGCCTCATCAGTGTGATACATATATACATAAGGTAAATATTATTGTTGTTATTCATCTTGAGTTGAAGATTATTTTCTGCATAGAAGTCACATCATAGTAGTCTTTGTTTTATAGCTGTTCTCGATTTATGTAGATTCAGATATATGCAGAGTGTCTGAAATGAGAAACTAATGATTTTGGAGTTGTTTGAAGTTGCTTCA